>UZAN01041262.1:6533-40287 GCA_900618425.1 Echinostoma caproni | reverse complement strand
GGTTTGGTGGTGACTATTATCTGCAGCTGACGATAAATTCTCCCTCAAAGCCCACAACGTTGCTTAAGCCTTTTCGTTGGTGAATGAAACGGTGGTTAGTAAAGGATCTGGAAGATGATACATCCAGCTGGGGAGGTACAGTCCTCCATTATTTGACGCAGCAAAAACCTGGGCATACTGGTTCTCTAGTATTTCAGTGACTTCTGTTGTATTAACTGTGGCCATTCCAGAAGATCCAAGCACCGGCATTCCATGTTCAGTTTTTGAGCTGAGTTAACATGTTTGTATAAAAGCTTGGGGTTTCAAATAAATCTCCAGAGACTCTTGTTGGTTTAGTTTATCTGCGCGCACCAACCTGGTGCAGTGGTTTTGCAGCAGTCGGTAATTGTTTCAGGCACATGCAATCGGAAGTCGTTTGTGCTTTCTCCAAGAGAGGTTTCTCAGAAACATCCATTTCTGTATAAGACCTCAAATCGGTGATTTCCGGCTGCTCGGTTTAGCAACAACTACCTGTGTCACTGACGCTAGGAACTGTTGCAGGGTTTCAATAAATTTCTGCCACACCACTAAGCGGTTGTGTTCTTCCCTATGAGATATCCATTGAGTGGAAGGAGCCAAGTTTTGCAACTTTGCATAGTTTATGAATAAGCGAGTTTTGTTTGGGTCAATTATCTTGACAGAACAAGTGTATTTGAGCAACAGCACAGCATGGTCACTGCGTTCGAGAGGGGTCGTAATGGTGGCGAATTCTATCATCAAGTCTTCGGTTATCGACCCAGTAAGTGTAGTGATTGCTGATTTCCACATCAATCACAATTACTTCACTGCAGATATTAAATGAGTATAGTTGTTTAACTTCATATTAAATAGGTTCTTGACTGTATTACCTAACAGATACTTCGTAAGCGGAGCCAGACCTGCAGAGAGAAGAAAACGTGTCAGGGAATAAGTTCCATAAATGTCAGTTTTATGATCAGAACTGTCCAATATAGTCTTGATTTTATTACATCAGCTATTGATCAAACATTCCGTAGCACGATATGCTAAATGATAGATACTTCGCATCTGCGGTGAGGAAAATACTGCATTTATAAGGAAGATGCACTATTCATGATTGACAGTTTCATTTTCAATTGTTTTGGATAATTAAAATAGGGTTCTATTGAAACATACCATTTGTTTCTTCTTCGTGGTCTTCCAGTGCTCGAGCGTAATACGTTGGATAACGATCACCTGGCGACGAGACACCAAAAAAAAACATTGGTTTGGGTTAACGTGGAACAGGTGTGTTCCTCGAAAATTTAGTTTCTTGCACCTCATAAAATTCGGTAAACAGTATCGGTATTCACACTATTTTTGCTGAGTCTGGAAAATCAAGGTTCACCATAATAGAATGGTAGAAAACATTAGGAAATAACAGAATATAAAATTCTCTCGGCAGAGCACAAAACAAGTGAAGCGCTACTAGTCAAGAACACAAAAAATAAAACACTTGCATACATTCGAGTCCACGTTCAAGTTGTGCCATATGCAATGCTAAAGTATCGGGCAGTTGAACTGTTTTGATGCAACATTTTGTATATCATAACCGTGGGCACTTGGAGTCCTCGGCACGTAAACGAATATAACTCCAATACCTACTAGAAATAATTTTTAGGATTGCAACTCATGGTAATGTTGGCGACTATTCCCTCAGTATACTGCTTTCACTTTCAATCTTCATATAGACATGAGTTTTAAGCTTAACTCGTGCGCTCAGTGAGATTGGATGAGACGATGCACTCAAACAGCCAGAAACTATAAAAAAAGTATTGTTTTAACGTACTATATGAAACCGTGATACATTCTAAGCAAAAGCTCAAAAGCTTGCCAATGAAATTGTCAAGACACTCCTTGGATGATTTACCATTCAGGAACAAATAGAAAAGACCATAGGTGGCACACAGACGGAACATTAGTCTACACTATATCTGATTCCGTAATGTGTGGTAAGAGCCCTATGAAGCCACTGTTGTGAACACAAGTGATCGACCGAGTTCCTTTATTCATTGATCGATTGAACCAGCTTCAACATAGAATGTGATATTTTCCGAACTAGCCGGTGATAAAACCGGTATTTTTTTTACCGTATAGAATTGTCAGTATAACTACCAGGTCAATGTTGTGCTTATCAGGGGTTTTATCGTTATAGCTTACATTAGGAGTCACATAAACATTACAAACTGGTGATCAAATTTTCTCATATCGAAAAGCTGAGCTAAATGCTTAGCAATTTAAAATTGGGTAAGTCGCGAACGTTGATATATTGAATTCGCGGGAAAAGTCAGTGGGAACAGAGGACGGTTATGTGCCTAAATAAGTTCGATTGAAGTTGAAATAAGTATTAATGTGACTGAGAGTATTCAGCTTAGAAATTAGAAGTGAACTTACGCAACTGACCATACATATATCAGCCTTTTACAGTCATGGTAAAACTAATGGATGCATCCTGCCAAGCTGTTTGCACAATTCGGGACTAACGATTCTGATGTAAAGTCAATATTGATATTGCTCTCTATGAAGTAATTATACGTGTGATTGTCTGTCTGTAAAACCATGGCACATTCGTAAACAACCACTTTCGTTAAAGCGAGAATATAATCTTGCTAAAAATGCCCTGGCTCCTGAAAAAAGCCGAATTATTCCACACTTGAACTAACAGACCACTACTACCTATTGGCCAATGGCATGGTAAACTGAGTTACACTCATGAATCACCAGTTTCATATAAACGTTGAATTCATGCACTTTGGAAGACAATGGAAACTGGGTTAATGGGTTGCTCAAGCTATAGACATATGACGCAAGCATCGCCCACTAAGGGCTGGTAAACTGGTCGAACCACAAACATAAACAGGCATAAACAGACAACAGACACAGACAGCAGAACTGTTTACTTAAGCGAGAATTCATAATCATCTGTTTGGGTTAACAAATGTATTAACATAGTTTATCAATAATGATCAATGTCCTATTCAGTATATATATCCAATTCACATCATTTCTGCTTTCAGTTATAGGAACTCCCTTATTTTTACTGCCTAATGATCAATTCCAAATGATTTTACTGAAACACTCCTTACCATGTGATCGTGGCGTTTCAAAGTATACCACACTAGTTCCAGTATGCAGTCCGACTGTTTATTGTATTCTTGGTCGTAACAAAGAAAATGTTTATTTCATGGAGTCAAGACTTACCCGGAGTTTCAAAAAATGTAGTTGTAGCGTTAGAAACTGAAACACACCAATAGAACGTATTAGATGAAAAGCAGCAAAGTTATTGAAAGCTGCTAGCGCATTCGATAATTCAAAAACACTGAAATCTTGAAAAGCACAACCCCTTAATTGTCACTATACTTTCGGTAGTTTGGGAAATATTTGATAATGCTTTATGCAAGTTATTTAGATTCAACGTTGTGTTCTTCAAAGCGTAATTATATTAACCTTTCACCTTTACACACATGGTCCATCGTGCAGCCCCCCCCCACCTTCGCATTGATTAACCAAGTTTTGCAACATCAAAATGTTTAGAAAATAGTTCTCTTCAACTTCAACTGACTTCAAAATATTCCGGTACTGTTTGAATTGACTAGCCTACTGCGGCGCGACCAAAGTTTGTTCGTCGGGGCTAAAGGATTACTGGTGGTGGCTAAATCATTTCGTGTTTTGGCTGAATGACTGTGGGTTTTGGCTAAAGGTTGATGGGAAAAGGTTTAGCAGTATCTGAACTGTGTTCATATTTCCGTTATCTCCTCTCAATGCTTTGCAAATACCATTGTTCCCTTGAGGTTGTATGTGATTGTTTCCCGTCGCTTATATTTAATGAACCACTTTGTGAACCACTCGTCTCTTGCAATGGCACCTTTGTTGGATTGGACTGAATTTATTCTTTCACAGGAGGTATGTTCTGCTGGACATTTCGCCTGCACTCGTCTATCAATTAATCAAACCCTGAAGGTAAATAACGCCCAAATATTTCACAATCGTGGATGACCACACGTATCTGTACTCAGTGGTTGTGAAATGTAAGCGGAAATATAAAAATATGTAACGCAAAGGTGCTACCATTTATAAATAATACAATATCCCACCTGGGAGAGCTTAGTTGAGTTTTCAGAAATTCATACCATTCTAAGGCTTTTTGCTTAAACATTGTAGTCACAATAACTTGGCCCATGCGTACTTTGAACGTTTCGAGAAATCACGCTTAAATGGGAGTTTTGCGAAACCGCCAAGCCAACCGGAGCCATGGGGTTACCTCTCGCGTCTTAAATCATGCGTAGGTTACGCTCAGGGAATAAACGACGTTGAGCTTTTGAACGCCGAACCGGTTCATTGGATATGGTTCTACTCTAGTTTATCTGATCCGGGCCATGAGTTTCTACCAAAGTCGAGCTGTAGATGAAACGGGTTGTTTGAGTCCGATTTCCATGGTAAAGTTTGAAATATACATTGACATGAATTGGTTGAAAGCATATCATCTGTAACATGCATCACAAGACAACCCAAAGACTTGCTAACACTTCAAGTAACACTTAATGGAATTAAATCTTTCTGAATTCAAAGTGCCTTCGCCACGCCACCTGGTTAGATTCCCGTATTTCCTCAGTAATCAATAACTTTCGCATGCCCCAGGTGAGGAAAAACAAGGTAACATTGTTCAGGAAGAAGTAAATCACTCGAGCGATTGCAGTAAGGCTCCGATAACTGCTGGGACGAATATCTGCTTACCTGGGTGTGCCAGCTAACGGATTTGCTCAGCACTGTTGGCACGTTTCCTATCAGTTTATATTTGACCGTACTACCAGAATGTCATCCAAGCCCGGAGTCAATAGCTGCATGGTCGTAAGACGATGGGTCGGTCGTCCGCAAACGATTACCACTATGTTTATAAAGAGCTTGCATTGCTGCACCTACTGGAATAGACTATAATCACTGGGATTATATTTCGCTAAGTACCATCAGATTTAATGAAACTATTTTAGAGTATCAAATATTACAGAACCCGATCTATCCACTACGTCCGCTGCTCACATTGTAGCCCAAAATCCTCCCCAGAGGACATCTTTTCAAGTTAGGCATCAAAATCGACGGAAACGACAGCGTAAGTCGATTGCAATCATATTACGCACCACTTGAAGAGCTCTCCCACCTGAAGCCATTTGTGTACCAACTGAATATATTAGGCAGAGACTTGGTGAGATCATGGCACACCTAATATTCTAACACGGCAAAACAATCTGAGACTACATCACATGATATCTCCTTACACGAAACCGTTTTCGATAGTTCTGCTTCACAAATCGCATATATATCCCAAGGGAATAAGGGAGGCATGAGCTTGTAAGTAACTTCCATTTATAACAGTGGTGATAAAGCAGGTACGTGTCAGTGAACATGCTGCACGCCTCTGATAATTCTTGCCTCTCTCTCTTTATTGTTGGCCCGCGTGCTGCTACGGTTCCAACTTGACTTTGAAGGTAACTCAATAAGAAAGAAACACACAAATGGATCCATGTTAACCAAACTAGCAGATAGAAAGAGTTGATAGTGGCAAAGCCAGATTAGATCTAAAATAGTCTCATTCAATCTCATGGTCCTGAGCGAAATATAATCCCATTGATTACATATATATATATATATTATACATTATATCATATTATATTGTTCTGTTATAACGTTTGTAAGCATAAAGCCTGCATTTCGGTCGAAAGTATGCAGTTTGGAGCGAGAGAGAAAATGATAAATAATGCTGAATAAAAGAGATTTAAATCCCAAAACTGTTAACAAAGTTTGTGAAAACCTGTTCTTTATTAATAATAGTCGATTTTTTAATAAGATGCTTCGTGGATATTTGAGTCCCAGTCAAATAATACAAATCCTTTAGATTTTGTACCCAATCTGTTCGACACTGATCAGTCGCAGACCTTTGTATCCTTCATTTCTTCACTGGGTTGCTTGATGTAAAACAATGCTCTGTGGTTTTATATGCACCATGCACAGGGGCATTCGGCAATAGATAAACGTTTCCACAACGTCCAAGGGGAAGTTGATAAAAGAATAAATTTGGTTTTGGACAGAGCAACTAAAACTTGAGCTGCAAGGGCTCGAGAGACCCTGCTCGGTTATTTTTGTTCGATAGGAGCACAAATCCACAAGACCGACCATAATTGAACTGGATCAAGGGAAAACAAAATGTCCACTTCCTAGTCCAGCGGTCATAAGAATACCCATTGCCGCTTTACTTTCCCTAATCATCATAGATGCAGTCCATATCAGTTATTTCGTATAGTTTTATTTTACATTATCGTTTTGTTTTTGCGAGGTAACAGAACATCTTGCGCAAAATGTATATATTCACAAATATATATATATATATTCCAAATTCAACCATGAGTGGACATCCAGAATATTCTGGAAAATCAATTTGTATCAAAATGTTCATCTTGACCCATATTATCACGGATTTCATTCGTATAGGTGGAACAACTTATCAAAATTATTGCTGATGAAAATGCTTGAATGTGGTTTGCAATAACATGCTGTAATATTGAACTCACGTTGTTGCATCAGCATGGCAACATTTTCCATTGATTTCATTATTGAGCCACAAGAGAATAAAACTAAAAATTCGCGAAACGCAGTTAAAGAACACGACGTAAATTGTAGCTTTCATTCCAAGGAGATGCTAGCAACCAATGCGTAATCCAGATATGCTTAAATTAGAGGTTGAGTTAGGCTACTACTTGATCAATGTTCACTAAACATCCTAAATCAATGACAAGAGATAAACACAGAGTGACTTGCTATTTGCAATAGTCCCAAAGGTGAGAATGTCACTCAACATATGAGAAATAATACAAGTGGTCAAAGAAATCAGCTTTCTCTATAGTCTACCGATTAGACTATTAGTTTTCAGATGTCGATCACCAATATGACTATTGAATTGGAGCTCTTGATGGATACAACAGAAATTAATGGTCCTTAGTTTCACAAAATCATGGCAGGGGATTGAACAGATTAATCACAAGGCGGAAGTTAACTAACTGTCACTTGTTTATTATTCAAAAATCGAGTGCAAATTTTAAATTGCCGATGATTGACCGTTTACATTCTATCGAATTCCATTTCAATCGCACTGCATAGCAGCAGAAAAACAGATTTATCCTGGTGAATGATCCCATAATCTTGACTTAATTTTGAACAACTTGGGTTTATTCCTTCGTTTGCTATTTTTTCTTTCACTCCTATTTAGCAGACAGATAACTGCGCACACAGCTTCCAGGAAGATGAAATGCCCAATCAAAAAAAGTGAGAAGAATCAGGTGGAGGTGACCGTGTTTGGAACAGACAACCTGCTCCTGAATATCGCCGCTTGCTGGTCAACTTAAAAGCTATCAAACTCTAGAAGCTTTCCACAAAATTCCTCAGCAAGGTTTTTAGCGTTCCTTGGAGGCGGACGAATAAAGTTTGTCGCAAATGTCAGAGTGAAATCCGAAAGCAGATATAAAATGGGTCAAGTGTTGCGAAAATGTAAAGGTAAACAACTTCAGTTCCATGTACAATAACATTGCTGATAGTGCTATACGAAAGAAACTGAAAAATACCTATGGAATCCATCAATAATTCAATTTAGCAAAGAAGCCTGTTTTCGAAAAAGGCTTTGAAAAACAGGAAGAGCAATAGCAATTGACTCACGCGATTTTTCTTTTATGTAAACAATGGCCTTTGTTCCCACCGTGTGCATCATTGTGAGATAGACTGAAATAAAAAGTATTTCTTTGTATGCCCTAAAGTGTTTAAGTGTCCGCATAAGAAGCCATCGGCGGCTTCAACCATCGCTGGGCGTAAGAACAAACTTTACAATTCGGTTATACAAGGTTACGTAACATTTGTATTGATAACTTACCCGAAAGTGTCTCCGTGATGATGTTTTTCGCAGAAAAAGATGCCGCTTTATCACCTGTCCGGGTAAGATGCGCATCAGTCCTATGTACTTTTGTCACCCATTCAATAATTCATCATAGCGTGCAACATTGTAACATTGTATGTTCTCATCACACAATATTTACACTTGGACACATCTTCATGATGGTCTAAAAAGGTGCTGACTAGTCTTGAAATACACCAAAGTCTTATACATAATTCTCTACATTATAATTTTAAAACCTGTTCCCAAAAGACACTCGAACCTAAATTTGTGTTCCATGTGAGCTCAAAGGGGGCAACTTAGCAATAGCTAAAAGCAAATATTCTTGTGAAAAATTTCGCGAAATAAACTTGAACAAAGAATACAACACTGCCAACGAGCACGATTGAATTCCGGAATCTTTTGTCTGCAGGTCAGCTGCTGCTTACTGCAGTTTACAAGGCAGTTTATATATTACAGGTGTTGATATTCTAACATGGTATCAGTTCAATCTCTCGCTTACGCGGTTACCAGGGCAATGCCAGACTTATGTAGACCTCCTTTTGCTGACAAAGCAGGGACTTTCGGCGTTTGATTACTATGGCCTCTGCAAATCTCAGCAGTCGTCCATTCGAGGTTATGTAAGCAACTCGGTGATGACAACAGCAAAATGCGACGTTCTCATTCAACTACCGTTCAAAGGTCACGACGTTGTCCAATTAGCACGAAGACGACTGGTGGCATCGGTAGCCCGCACATATTCTGCTGCAAATCCACCTCATCATAACCCAGATTCCGAAGCCCTTGGTGGGAACACCACTCCCTCTATCCGCCAAATCGCACGTACTCTATGAATTTCAATGTGGGTGCGGAGCCACTTACGCGGGGAGGACAAAGTGGCATCTGTGCACCTGAGTGGAGGAACATATACCAACATCGTCGAACGCGAACGGATGGGATTGAGGATCACACAATTAACCGGCATATCAACCAGCCGCACCGAACACCTGTATCGTCAATTGCTCGCCATCTGCTGCTGACTGGCCATCAAACCGACGGCGTTACTTCTTTTTGGGCTCTTTACACAACCTCGAATGGACGACTGCTGAGATTTGCAGAGGCCATAGTAATCAAACGCCGAAAGCCCCTGCTTTGTCAGCAAAAGGAGGTCTACATAAGTCTGGCATTGCCCTGGTAACCGCGTAAGCGAGAAATTGAACTGATACCATGTTAGAATATCAACACCTGTAATATATAAACTGCCTTGTAAACTGCAGTAAGCAGCAGCTGACTTGCAGACAAAAGATTCCGGAATTCAATCGTGCTCGATCGCAGTGTTGTTCAAATGTCTATCGTTGTACTATAGATGTAAGATCAATGCGGGGGAAGAAATCTAACCCATTAAACAACCCAAATGTGTTGTGTATTTACGGTGGGGGGGGGGGGGGGTAGTGTCTCATTTTGGTCATTCGTCACTCACCCGCTAGCTTCATGTTCCGACTAAGCATGATACACCTGTTTGTCACATTGGATAGAACTGCAGACGAAGAAGACAACAGTGAGCAGCAAAGTGGAAACAACTGGACCAGATGCAAATAACTTTGAGCAATAACGCAACAAATAGAACTAGATGCTGAATCATACCAGCAGCAAAAGGCTAACGTTTGTTGAGTACATAAAGTATACCGCTTCTGTTCCCGTTGAAGGTATCACCGTATGCCCTGTAGGCTAGTATGTTTCAAAATAAACGAATAGCAGTTTATTGTCCTTCTATTTCAACGGGTCTGAATCTAATTAGCTTCAGAAGATACATAGATGAATGACATTAGTTGATTATGATGGTTTGCTATTTTGAAGCGTCTGATAGACTTAGCAGAAAATGATAGATCTTTGATAGTCGTGGTCTTCTGCAGAAACGAAATATCTGCATATGGCGCCCCACGAGATCAAAACCCTCAAAAGATGAATTTAAAAGCTGTTTGAACGAAATGAATGAAAATGTTAGGTTGTAATTCACATAAGATTTGAATATAGAACACTGCACTCTGCACAACACACGTTGTTGCACAATAGGTTCCCTATAAGTTTCCCAGCATCGCCTTATTTACATGGTACAATAAAAACTTATGATGCAAACTAACAAGGTACAGTCATTGTGAAAGAGCTATTGATGGTGAATTTGTCCACCTGTTTAGTAAAGATGATCCAGGGATACAAATAACTTCTTCTGGTGGTACAGTTCAGGTTTCAATCGTTTTATAGCAATTAGACCAGCCGGGAGTTTTGCGCGAAGAAAACACTTGAAGGCCATCACCACTTTCACTTGATGTTTAGTCTTTGACACTTGACGAGGAATTAATAATTCTGGAGTGTGAAATTGGGTCAGTCATTGGATATAGTTTATTTGGACTGCTCCAAGACATTTGATTGAGTAAACCACCAAATTACATCACGAAAACTCTACAACTACGGAGTAAATGGTGTGGTTCTGGACTGGATCAGGGAGTTTCTCCGACAAAGGACTACGTCAGTTCCTGTTGGTGATTCATTATCAGAGCATTTCGCCACTGCCCGAGGGCTTCTTCAAGCATCCACACTGGGGCCTCGTCTCTTTCTGGCTTTCATAAACGACCTGTCACATGCCCTTGGGAATAATACACTGCAAAGCTACAAAGCTAAGATCTGGAAAATTGTAACACTTCCTAAGGATCATATAGCACTCCAACAAACGATCCACGCAACCCACCGATGGTCAATCGCCAATCACATCGAGTTCAACGGTTCTAAATGCAGAGTTATTTCCATGCGGCACAAGACTCGTTTCTCCTATGTTCTGGGGAACCAATTACTACCACATGCCACTGACGGAAGGAATTTAGGATCTATGGTACAGGAGGATGTAGGCTGTTCCATGCACCGTACCAGAGCATCATCTATGGCTCTAAAGCAAGTTGAACTACTCAGACGTGTTTTCGAGCAGTTCGAAAGAGCATTGTTCTAACGCTTAATATCAGCGTTCGTTTGGCCACACACNATGGAATCAATGGTTGAACTGCGACAAGAAAGCTCTAGAACGTCCGCAAAGGCTGGCAACGAAATTGGTAAAAGGTCTGTATGACAGGTTATACTCCGAAAGACTGCAAAAATTGGGACTCTACTCATCCCAATATCGCCTACTTCGAGGGGACCTAATCTTGGCATATCACATATTGCAGCAACTCAACCACCCGTGCCGTTCTCTGCTGACTTTATCTCATAATGATCACCTCAGGGGACATCCACCAAAGGTGAAGACCTAGATTAGGCGCATTGTTCGCCGGCATCACTCGTTTGCAGTCAGTGTGTGGCGTATAGATTTTTCTTCCAGCTGATGTAGTGTGTGCTCCTACAATTGAACTATTTAACTCACAACATGATAAAGCATTGGAACTCTTAAAATTTCCGTAAGTGATCATGAACATTCTTTTCATTGTTATTTTCTCCATGGGAACTTATTCAAAGATTCTGTAAAATTCCTATGGGGGATGATAAGCTTTAGTTTTATTAAATCGCCCATAATAAAACTTTGACTTTGGTCTTGATCACTCGGGTGTGATCCATCCACTAATATATTAACCTACGTTCTGTGTTTAAGGGGTCAGTCGGTGGGTATCTGGGTACTTGGCCGAACACCCATTAAACAAACGGTAAAAGTGATGGAATTTGGCTGACGGAGCTAATATTCTAGAGCATTTGGAAACAAAATCTGCTTTGACCCTGTTGAACGTTCATGGGTACGTTAGTGTAGTATTCCAGGAGTCTACTTGCTTCATCAACCTTGAACAGGAGTTGCAGTTTTTCTGGAATCTGCCACTCCGTTCTCAGATGTTCAATGCAATACATTTTGCTAAATTATTGAGTAAACCTTGTCCTGCGTAACGTCTTTCAGTTTTATCACCTAATATGCCACGTTATCAGACATGTACGGTTTCGTGCGCAACCCGAAATCATTCATTCACACCCTCAATTTTAACTAATGAAGACGAAGCTGGTTAAATGCAAATGTTGGCTAGTTTACGTGCGTTTTCGATGAACAGATGGTCCATGGCTTCCGTCTGTCGTCGTTGCATTTTTACATCCAGGAAGGTCAAGGTGCCATTTCTTCATGTTTGATGGTAAGGTTCATATTCAGTGGAGTGCTATTAAAGCTTTGTAATTAGCCCAACGCTTCCGTCTTTTAACCTGTTATGTATAACAAGTCGTTAACTGATCGCTTTTACGACATGGTTTTGGTGAGTGTATTCCTACGGCTTCACTCCGGGCTGGTCATAATGAAATTCGTCAGAATCGCAGTCCAGAGACCTCCTACGACTATACCATTCTACTCGAAAGTTGAAACACGTAATCTTTGTGCACAACAGATTAAACTTCGTAGCTTGTGATCAGAAGGGGATTAGAAGCCTTGTGTTCTTCGGTTGTGCGAAGTCACAAATATTTTTCACAGTTCCCACAAGATTCACTGTGGTGACGTCACCTATTTATCACCTGCATGTGTTTTACTAACTGGAATCTGTCTCGGACTGTGAACACAGTTGGTTAGCATGTGGTTTTAATTCTTTCCACTGGCCATTTCGCAAGCTACTATTGGGGTAACGCGCCATTGACAAGATGGGTCTCCACGTCACATTAGGTTTGTGTAATGGTTGGAGAGTGTACAGCTGTAGAATCTGCAATAACCAAAGATTGAAAAGGTCATTGCGCTTTCAGGAATCTCTTTTCTAATAATGTTTGTACTATTTGCAAAACACCTTCTTCTGTGGCGTTTTCATTGTAGAATGTGTTTGAAGAGATGCAGAGAAAGGTTTGGGGAAACATATTGTGTAACTGTGTGCTGTTGTGTTCTCTATTCATGTTCATATCGGGGAAAAGGATGCGAATTAGGAGATTACTCGAATGAATTTGATAGGATGAAGCAGATTACTTTTTTTGTCAGTCTGCAGTACATAGACCAGACATTAGATTGTATATGTCTCCTCAATTTTGCCTCAGTCTTTTTTATCAGAGAAAACTGGCTTTGGATGCATGTATGTGGACAATTATGATGACACCTAACAGGCTGAGATACGCGAAAAACAGTTTATGAAACAACAGGTAAGAAACACAGTTTATTCGCCTCGGTTATCACATGTGACCCTATCCCTTTACGAAATGATATTGAAGAAAAAATGATAAGAGGTAGATTTGTTTAGTCTACTAAATAAGTCTTACTTTAAGTCAGAAATTGAACGAGAATGAACATAGGAAAACGCGCTTCGCAAATTTCTTATCGGTTGACGAGTTATTCACTCGAATAATTCTGACACTTCGTACACGTAAATTTTAGATTGATCGTTACTAGGACATTCGGTTGACTCCAATAGGATGGGAAATCGGGGCATGTTTTCTTTCCCTGTTTCCAATGATACTGATAAAGCGTTCTAAAATCATTAAATAGCATGATTAGATGAGATAACTTTTATCAAAAATATTAAGAGCTACTTATAAGTAAGCGCAAAATAGCATGAAAAATAAACAGCAATCGAAGGCGGATCTTTCAGCCACATGCATCCACTTCTGTTTCGTGTAAACATATGCATTAAACAATTACCTGTGATCAAAGCTCTGTGTATCCGAAGTTCACAAAATTCTTGTTCATCTGAAAGTTTCACAATTGTAGAGATTAAAGTACCCAATAAAGCAAAGGTTCAATATTGATAACGACACTAAAATGTAGATTTGATACTTCAGACACAACTTACAACCAGAATTCCCAGTTGGTCATTTATTTATTGAGGTTTACAGTATAACTGCAGACAACTTCAGACGGTTACTTAGATTTCATTTCACCATCTAACTAACACTTTTGCTACCTTCATAAAAAACAAGTTTCCGGTGATTTATAGTCATGCCAAATACCTCATCATAAATATTACGCTGTTTATATATAATTCTGTATTCAAACATAAAAACAAAAACAAATGTTTCGGGTAAAGGACGATTGGTTAGCAAGATGATTCAGTGTGGTGGGGATATTGTGATGAAGACCGAAGTCAGAAAGAAGTCGGTATACATTGCCTTACCGTTCAAGAGGGATACATCAGCAGAAGTATTACAAAGAAGACTATCAGATGCTGTTAGACATACCGTCTATGTAGCAAAGCTCAATGTTTTGTTCACTTCCCAGCCAATTGTGTGTTTACGACTAAGGGACAAAATGCCGGATTTCGCCGTCTCATTTGGTGTGTACTCATTTATTTGCTCTTTTGGAACCACGTACCTAGGCTGCACGGTCAGTCGTTTGTCCGAACGAATCCGTGACCACCCCGAGACCACCCCGCATGGCGAAACACAGGAACGATTGTCACTCACTAGTGCAGTGGTTTCACACCTGGTTGAAACCAATCACACTGTGAATGTGACCGNGACCGAGGCATTCCGTTCCCTGTATCAGGTTTGTGGTCGTATATCAAGGCAGGTTCGCTGTCGTATGCTAGCCACAACGGAGGCGGTAGGAATTCGGCTGCACCACCCCCCTCTGTATGCCCAAAACCAATTTGTGCAGGGGCTTAAGCTCCCCTGACCCACCCCCTACACACCCCATATTCCGAGTGGACCCAACGATCAGATGACCTAACAACTATGTGAAATTTCAGAATTCCATATCTGGTCCCAAGATGAACTTAGCCCCAGATAACCCATGAGGTTATTTCACCTTTCCCGAAAGACTTATTTATGTTTTTATGGTTGAATACTGAGTTATACATAAACAACGTAATATTTATTGTGAAGTATTCGGCATGACTACGAATCAATGAAAAGGAGCTTGTTCGCCACTCCTTGTTCTACTGGAAAGGTGCTCTGTAGGACTGTTTAGACCAAAATACAAGTGTGCTACACGCTCTGCTTGACAAGCGATTTCTGTCGAAGAAAGTTATCCGTGTACGCCTTTTCCCAAACTGAATGATATCACGCTTTGCGTGAAATACTTTATTCTTTATACTTTATTCGTAACACTTCTGAAAACATAGCTAGGAACTTCTACTAAACAGGTAATTTTCGCAACATATCCTACAACAATGAACAAACCTTCGAAATTGGGCAAGCTGCGAGCATCTGTGCGCACACGGTTGAAAGTATCTTCAACAGCTGGAGATAGAAAGCGTGCAATTTATAAATCAGTGAAATTCATATGAAAAAAAACAATGTCGGTTTAATCAACCGGACGGATCAATAACAAAGTGTTTTGGATTTAACTTGTTAGCATAATATATAAATGATAATGCCAATCTATGGATCGGAACGAACTGGGAAAATACTTCCCACACTTCAAATGTCAGTGATAATGTCGGCACTGGTTTTTGTTTGCAGCAAGTAGGACGCATGCTTCGAAATAACACAATTTAGTTGGCATCAATTGTTCGAACTTATATCATTTTTGCGATTGTTTTCTGTAGCAGCC
Source organism: Echinostoma caproni (assembly GCA_900618425.1). Taxonomy (NCBI): domain Eukaryota; kingdom Metazoa; phylum Platyhelminthes; class Trematoda; order Plagiorchiida; family Echinostomatidae; genus Echinostoma; species Echinostoma caproni. The sequence goes on along the minus strand of UZAN01041262.1, from coordinate 24,862 downwards.
TTTTAAATGGAAAGAGTTATGTGTTTTAAGAACATTGGTTACCATTTACATACAGATGGGAGCTTGTTAATTTCAAACCTGGTGCATGATTCGATAATCAAATCGTGGAATAATCATTAATCACAAAGTTGGATTTACACTTCTTTTCCTGAAATTTCGCACAATGTGATTCGGATCTAAATTATTATTATAATTTACAGTGTACAATTCAGCGTGCTCCTTTACCCCGTAAAGAAAATTATACTTTCGGTTTTAGCATCAGAAGTATCTGAAAGTGTAAAACTCACCCACGGTTTTCGTTGAATTATGTATGCAGTCGGTGAGCTCTGTTTTCTCAATCCCTCCTAATTTCATTTTTAAATAAATACCGAAAACTAACAGAATAGGAAAGCCGAATAGTTCCCCGTGATCAGATATAAATCGTTGTGTATTTTGATATAACAATAGAGGTTGGTAACCGAATGGAAATTTAAATTTCTTCCTAAATTTGCAAATGTTTCACACAACTTAATGACGGTAATCAAACATGGACTTCACAAAATAGGCATTGAATCAAGTGAATCAGAGGGGAAATCATTTCCATGATTTCTGGATGAACTTAAATCAAGTGTACTTCAAAAGAGTATTATTCGATAGCTTTTAAACTCACACTTTTTCACGACTCGAACAACTAAATGAACAATAATTAGCCGATTATTTGCTGTATGTTTAGTCTGAAGGTGTTTAAGGGTTGCATGATACACAAAATTGGTCTGATCCAGTGCTCTCTGTTAGACGATTGTTCATTTCATTTCGTATTGATCAAATATGCTCAAATATGATCAAGTCTGACAGCAATCGTCCGGATAATTGGATCAAACCTAGTAACAAACCAGTACATGGACAAAGCAGCAGGTGGAAATTGCACAAACGGAAGCATACTTACTTACTGTGGAATGTAAAGCACGTTTACTTCTGTTCTTTGCATACCTCTTGACTGAAATCTTGGCTGGATGTCTAGCTTTCCCGATATATTTCAACTAAATGTTTTGAAAAAGATTGTCATATTTTTTCGTCTCTGCTGGTGATTTCAGCACATCAGCTGAACTTTGATACACTTGTGTTTCTTCCCAGCATTGGTAACTTCTCCACTAGGGTTGGTGTCCCTTCAGACCACCTTTTAGTTAACGGACCATCGTTCTTTCCTGTCTTCAAAAGTGTAATTCCACCATGTAATTCTGAGCACATTCTAAATAAAGGTTTACCCACGATATATGTTATATGCAATCGACATATCCTTACAAAGATCAGTGTACGAAGAATATGTGTTCGACAACATCATCAGCCTAATTTGATAAAATAAGAGTTCATGATCGCAGGTTCAGACTTAAAAATCTCGATATTTCAGGCTTCTGCCAAAACCCCACTAATTATCTCAAATTATGTTATAATGTGGGCCAAAAAGGTTCTTTTTTATTGCACATAACTGAATAGTAAAAGGGGTAAACCACAAGGATATACTCTGTTCGGAGATGGCCGAGAGAACATATAAGCTACAACCACCTTGTTGATTCTGCGTTTGTAGAAAGGGATATCGTAATACCATTTTGCCTGTTCGCCGAACTTGGCATATTGTTTGCAAACGTTCCATCAACAGCCGAGGTGAACTCATCCGTGGTTGTGAAGTTTAAAAGGTTCTGAATGCTTTCAACGGTGCTAAATCCTCCTGTCCTAACGGGTTGTTCGCGGTGGTGTTAAAGCACACGCCAATGGTCTCATTCATCTTCAATACATAATCCTCATGTTCGGCACAAATTAGGACTTTCAAGCGGATTATCATTAGGATCCTATCCTCTTCTGTTGCACTTTGTGATTTCCATTTGTTTGCCTGTTGTAAGCTCCTTTATACTGTAGTCGCGGTTGCTCGTCTTACACATTCCGTTTTATCCATGATATACCAAAAGCACAAGACCATTGATGTTTGATTTTTGGACTACAAAAACGCCTTTAACTAAGTTGACAGAAACAATCTATTGACAATATTGCAGCAGAAAAATCTCCCACCACATTTTTCGAATTTCATGCATGATCATTTTGCTGACTGGAGCCAATTCACAAGTTTTAATAGGTTAAGGTCTTCCACCATCGATATAAGCCAAGGAGTATAACCGGAGCAACTTTATCTCCTCTCTTTTTCTCCCGGTGCATTCAAAGTTTATCAATCATCCCAACTGTCTTTCCATTTAAGTATACTGATGGCGTCATGATTGGTGATGCGTTCCATAACAATCCTTTCATCGACCCATTTCAATCAGCCATGAGTATAATTTTTGAATTAATGATGTTTTGATGGAAAATCATACTGTCATGTTCAGAGTGCCAGTCGTTCATTAGCCGCACAAATACTGCAAACGCGCCGGTTGGCAAAATGCTCTCGGGAGAAGTAATCCCAACAACACGACTACTTATCACTGGGAATAACAATGTCCGTTCTGTGTTTGATAAGTTTCTAGATTTATACCACCCGCTCCAACGCAACGAATTTCGCACCTCTTGTGTCGTATATATCCAGGAGTCATCTGTCAATGATGATGTGGACAATTCTGTGGTCCAACTGGATAATTTCGTCTGATTCAGACAAAGTAGACAAAGGCGTATGAATAAGTTGTTAGGCGGTGTGATTACCTATATAAATTCCAAGTGGTGTGGCAAGTCCGTAGTACTTTTCAAGTATACATCAGATGTCATTTATTGCTTGATTGTCGTCTATCACCCCAGATTTCCCAGCTTTCCTTTTATCGCCATCACTCTTTTATACAACTCACCCCATTACACGTTATCAGACATTGACACATTTTATGACTATTTCCTGCCGGTTACTGCCCTATCTCTTGCTGACAGCTTGCACCTAATAGCTGATGCCTTGAAATACCCCCTGCACCCTTTATTCTATCTAAACCTCAGTGACCTGAGTATTGAACCAACCAGAGGAGCCTGACGTTTAGATCACATAATGACAAATCACGCTGACATATTTTCCACCGAAATTTCTCCCCCTTAGGCAGCAGTGATAATAACCTAATCCTGGTCAAACCTAAGATTGAATCACAATGAGGACATTTCTCTCTTACTCGACTTAAGCACATCATGTTCCGTCAGCGAGATCTTTCCCCAGACAATAGTGCTTTACTAAGAGAGTCTCTTAAAGTAATAACCTATTGTTTTTGTAAAAGAAGTGGTAAACCGTGTTTTTGACATATGCTGTTCTGTGGTAAACTTTGTTCCTTCAATATGGCAGAATATCAACACCCCGTCTTCAATGTCTTTGTTGTGTAAAGAGACGTGCGCTCAAATGTGGCAAGAGGGCCGAAGTGCAACGACTAGCTTTTTAAATCAAGAGAGAAATAAGACGGTTGGACGCCCTTTATGCGATTCAGTTTTTGGGACAAGTAACTGTAAACTTATGTGACGTGGAATCAATCTACTCTGCAGGCAGAAGAAAGAGATCCCCAATTTCTCTATTGATATTGAAAAACTGAAAGCTACATTTATTCATTCTTATCCTGACACAGACCCCAGGTATATTCACTCCGGTGCTACGAACACCCATCTTCATTTGGTTCCATCATCTATAGTCCGATGCAAAAACGCATGTGTTCTCTCAAGGTGTCGATCGAACCTGGTTCAGAAAAATGAAATCCTACCCTTCGTAGATATGGTACTGTCATTTTTCACATTTTTGACTCGAAATCCGAACTATTCCAAATTACTGACGCCCAGAATTGACCCCATCCCCAAAGGAACGTAAAATGTCGCGATAGCGAAGCGTTTCAGGCCAACTGCTCTTACTTTCACTAGTTTGCAATTGATAGAGTAGTCAGTTCTACATCGCCTTTAGTTATCTCTAACCACCCCGATGACATTTATCAGTTTGCATACAAACAGAAACCCCTACATTGGATATCGTTCCTTCTGTAGTTTGTTTCATCTGCCAGTTACTACACGAGAAAGCCAATACAATGCGTATGCATCAGAAGCCCTCCGAAAAACATCTCCAGATATGGTGCTATATGTCATTTAGCGCTAATTGACTGTTACTTCAACCGACTCCTTAAGGCGTGTGATCATTTGTTAGACTCATTCTGCTCTGGCGCATCAAATCATGTACATCTAACCCTCGCTCGCTCTATTTCTACTTCTGTCACTAGCAATAAATAGAAACCTTTATACACGAAAATCACTACTTTTCAGAATTCCGTTTTACGTAGTCGTTTATTGGTATCCAGGGCACCACCATCAAATGAGCTGCCACATACTGTCATGTACTTTATGTTTAAGTTTCTAATTCCGTTGCATGTTATCATTTTTCATCACCACTGTCTTTTATTGAATGTCAAAGCACCAAGTCCTATTTATTCGCATGCATACCAAAGAGGAAGTGATACCTTCTTTCGCTTGAACTCCTGAGCACAACGAATGAACAGAAGGCGTTCTTAATTTCACTTGAGCAACAATAGTTTACAAACTGTTTAAAGTGCCAGAGATAAACGCTTATACTATCCTTAACCATCATTATGCAACAGTGAGTGCCAGATGGGGTAGAAATTGACGAGCAGTTCCACTGTATCGTCCGAAAGAACGTCTCTACTGGTATAAATTGCATCCGTTAATAACGACAGAGCTTCTACTACATTATTTTCTCATGAATAACATGCTTATCCGGAACACGTTGCATTAAGAAAGACAGTCTTAGTAAGTCCATGTCACCTCATAGACACCTGGGTTGGTTTATTATTGAGTTTCCGTATTTCTCAGCTCTCGATATTTCATGAATTCCATTGCATGCTCAAAGCATTGTATGTCCGTACCTCATCGGAGCTAGCCGACACAGAGCAACAGATAATTTTCCCATTCTCATCTGAAATTACCAGCAGTGCGTAATCTTTTTTTGTCTTCATCGGAATCGGAATCGCCAACTTTCTTTCTGGCGGCCCAAATCTTTACTCTTGGGTAACATGACCGATAACCAATAGTCTAAGTGCATGGCCATATGAATTAAATATATACCGAGTGATGCAGATGATCATAGCACTTTCAAATTGAGAGACCAAGAAAAGGACACTGTTACGCTGCACAATTCGTTTGTGAATATGGGTATCAGTAAATTGCAAAGGTTAGGTGCATAGTTAAGAACAAATTCATCTAGCCTATTTATAACTGCAGAGCCACTCATACGTATATGTTGGTAACATCATAAACTAGGCAAATTGTATGTAATTAGTTAGATGCATGTATTGGGGAAGGAATTTACAATCCGAAAGTAGTTAACTCAAAATAAAAAATGACTATAATCAATAATAAAGTGGGAGGTATAATGGCAGATTGATTCTACACGTACTTTCAACTTCTTCGCTCTTTGTTGTCCTGACCTGAAGATTTTCTATACGTTTCATCACTGGAATTGAGAATGAAGGTGGGTCATAGAAAAATGATATCCTACTGAAATTATGCGGAAAGAAGATTGATAAATAAGATGGTAATTCATCAAGCGAGATAAACAAAGATGACTGTGAATTGACTCCCGATTCAGGGGGCTGTTTTATTATTGAGTTTAGAAGCCAAATCGAAGTAAAACACTAAGTGCTGAACAGTTCACAATATTTCAATAGACCTGAAAATTCTTTGGATGCTGTTTTTCGTTTTGAACGTGAACTCAGATAATTTTGAGTAAGTTCATTCAATCTTCAAACTGGGTTACGGGGTTTGATTATATTTGTGTGTACATTGCAAATATAATAATATCTCCAAAAGTACTGGGCGATACTGGTTCCTTTTATCAAGGTGACTTATTTCGAATGTACCCGTGTTAATATAATTTTCCTTTCTCAATAAAATCAGTAAAACAATTAACGAGGCACCAAGCAATCTGCAAGTTGACAGAATTACAACTGAATAATGAAAATATCACTGGTAAAGCTGTCATCAGCGGAGTGGCTTGATAATACTGAGATACGTTCAAATCCCCTTATCCAATCGATACTTCCAGTGTGTTAGTCTCATATCAGATAGAAGGCAAAGCCATAAGGTGATTGGAGGTGGAACACCACCCTGAAGGAGATCAAAATTATCTGATAAAGAAAGGGATTTTGGCGATCGTAAGAACTAAGTTGGGTTTTAACAGAATGAAACATCGTAATTCAATTAACGTGTGTCTAAGCCCCAGTCAGTAGTGTGTGATCAGGCGATCCGAAGGTGCCGGTGAAATTCTATACCTTGGAACTTCAAGTGAATCCGCCGTCACTTCAAGTGAATCCAAACAATCGCATTCTACTGGAAACCCGAAAATGTGATTCGTTATTCTGCCGTCAAATGTCAACCATTGGACCGGGTCTATCAAAACCCCGTCCAGTCGGAGTAAACTGAAGTCCCCAAAGACATGCAAATGTACTTTTTGAGTGAGTTACCGAACGAGGATGAAAGTTTCGGTGGGGTGGGGTTTGACTTTTCAAAATGGATCGATAAATCGGCCACCATGCCAAGGCGTGAATGTGGAAATGAATCATTACATGAGAAAGTTCAGACTAGACTCTCAGTTACCTAGTGATTACATTCATTTGAGGACGTGATTCTCCTCCTTACTCGGTCGACTGAGACCAATTACCACCGGGTTTGTTCATTCTCGCCTACAATTCGCATGATCAACGGTCAAGCACATACTTTACTCCGGTGGGGCTGGGGGATGAAGACCGGTGCCAACTTCTTTTGCCGCTGAACGCACAACCGGTAACATTGTGTCAAGCAGGATGTTGACCTTTTATATGTAAATTGGATTCAATTGTTAGAATCCAAAGGAGGTTTCATGTCATTCAATAAAGTTCATCTAATTACTTAATACAGTAGATCATAGTTGAAGGCAATCACTTGGCATTTTGAAGAGCTATTTCTGGAAATGGACCCTGTTTCAGCAGATCTTCAACACTGAGAAATCAGTTCGGAGGATATGTACAAATTTAAGACCTACTAATGGGCGATAAAAGCTGTCCGATACGTACCTTCACTGCAGTGGGCGATAGAAAATTTGGGTCAAAACTCCGTTTCCGCTTTCAACTGCACTGATAAATTGTGAAATTATGGTCCAGAGACCGAAATCGTTTGTTTGTGGGAGGGAAAAAAGCAGGTTTTCCTCAGCTGCGGCTACGAGTTGGTGAAAAAATATTTTAGACCAGGAAAAAACCCTCGATTACTAAAAGTCCACCAGAAAACTGATCACAGCGAACCACAGGCTCTTCTTGCATGGTAAAACTTTATCTATATCCTGATGAAGTGCCATAGCTCAGCTCTGATACAAGTTCGAAACGTAACGGCCCCACACCTTCTAATCACCAAGTATCTACTTTTCGTGAAGGAGTTAAATCACCAGAAGCATTGAGAACGTGTTGGAACAACTTTAGCCAGTATTAACACGATCCATGATGTTATTAATTCACGGATAGTTGATTTGTACTTGAAGTAATTTCTAGGATTGAAAATAAGGAAAAAGCGGTACTAGAAACCACTGTTTTAAGATTGGCTACGTTTTCAGGTGAACATCGTCTCTATAGTCAGTTACCAAGGATTAGAAGCGAGCAATGAAGAATAAATTGTAGAATGAAACTGAATAGAAAGCTTGCCTGTCAAAACATTTTGGAGTTACGTGTAAAGTTCTATCAATCTGAGTCTATAAATTTCTTTACCGCTTGGAACTAGAATAGTGAACACTGCAGCATGGTATCGCATAATATTTTTCCGAGAATATACATACTCCAAACAAAGAATATAGTGAAAACTAAAATGTTACAGTTACTGTGAAGGAGGTATTGGTATGAAATTGGTCATGTTTCTGGCAAGGTACGGCTAGAGCTATAAATAATTTGTTGTGATTGCACAGCTACGTTTTTTCCATTATTTTATCGCAGTCGCCTCAACGGGAGTAAATGTGGGTGTCACGTAAAGGGAACACTTCTGAATGACGTGAGTAACTCGTCAGAATATCATCTATGCTCATCCACCTGAAACTCTAGCCCTATCTTGGTAGAAAAATATGCAATTTCATATCAAAATGTCCTTCATAGTAACTGCAACTTGTCAGTTCTATATATATTCCTCGACTGGATTATGTACCTGAAGAGATACAGCGTGATTTCCCGGAAACATATTGCGCGGCAATGTGCTGCAGAATTAATATCAAACAAAACCTAGGTCTCTAGCGGTTGGGGATTATACTTAACTGGCTGAACCTAATGAAAGCAAAATTGAAGTGTGGAAAATATTGACAGCCTCAAGTAAAGGGTAATTAAGGACTGCTCAATGCCGATTGACAGTGGTCAGATTAGAGATTCAACATACACGCTAAAATGACACTGTATTGTATAGGATAGTATATAAATACTCACTAAAATAATACTATGAGTTTCACTGGGGGAACGTAAGTTACATTCAGAAATTTCACAATCCACTTGAAGAATGGTAAAAATAAAAACGGAAGTTGACAGTTATTATACTGTTCCCCGGTGTGTATCTCTAAACCGTGATCACTTCAGATGAAACGACATCCGCCAGTTCGTATAATAAAAATGTGAACATCAAGCTGTAGCCAAATCTTCTGAAGCGAAATAGCTCGTAATGTTTTAATCATTCCCAAAACATCAAGCACTCGAATTCACCAATTGTTTCCATGATTGTGAAGGGGGATATTCTCCGGACCAATTCAGATAACAGAAATTTGGATGGTAGAACCACCCAGCAAGAACAATCGGCAGCTTGCACAACGGTAAAATATATGTCCTCTCCTCGTACTCATTCAACCGTTTGCAATGATTTCTAGTAGCATTGTCATTATTCGAATATCAGCAGTGGTTGAGGCAATGCAAAACAATTTTCAAAGTCAGGGTTTATCTAATTGTAAAGATGGAGATAGAAAGAGAGTGAGGGAGACAAAAGAGTTCTCCAGTGTACGCAGTGTTGAACAATTTACATGTCAGGAAATACCGGATATCAAAGGTTAGTCCACAAGTCAGATGATTATTCAGATCAGCTTTGGTTTGGTTTCTACAGGCATGTGCTTCCTATTCTGAAAACCTGGACGAGCTCAGTCACGATAATGTATTACAGTTTGGGGTTTCTCGCCATGACTCATTTGGGAAAAATTATATTCACCCACCTAACCAGAAAGAGCGGCGTTTATTGGTTCATTTTCATTCAATTACCGTGATATGCTTAGATCAAAATGTATCAATGAGTATATGCGTATTTAGCTCTCGTTTTGTGATAATTTTCCACAATCAGAACTGTTGTATACAATGAACGACAGTCATCGTTAACAGATGCAACAGATGTTCAGGCCTAAATACATCTCCATAACATTTTGAAAACCCTTTCTTTTCAACGTATGACCGGGGTCTAATATTTTCGGTAAAATGCTCATTTCTCTGTGTCGTCTGATGCAACCGTCGAATCACTTAAGATATTGATTCACTATGTTTGATGCTTCGACATGGATGAGTGACAAAACATTTTACCGATCAGTGGATGCGTACGTGTTACTGGTCGATCCCGTATTCTCATTGAAGTTTCATTATCACGGTTGTATTGAGTCTGTCAGCAAAAAAGCGTTTTCTGAACCAAACTAGAGACTTTTGAGAACCACCAATAACATTGAACGACAGGTTCCTCCTCCGTTCATGAGTTATATTATCATTCTCAAGGAGTTCATTTTGGACCTTTCAGAACGTCAGCCAAACAGAATGCTAAAAACAAATCACGATAAAAAATGTTTGAACATGGCATAAGAAGATCAGCAAGCGGTTGGCTTAAAAATGAGAGCCATTTGGATCCTCTATGGACTCAGTCCAACCAGACGGAATGTGAACATCACATAACTTTGTTTAAAAGACAGTCACATGAATATGAAAATTACAGTCACGGTGAAGATGATGTTTTAACATAAAACAATGTAGAACGATAAGGGGTGTGCTCTAAGAACACAGGCTAGTACAAAGAAGGATCACAGTAGGTTGCTCTATATGTAGATTGTTAGTTACTGAAAAGTTTGTTCTGGATCTGCGTAGAGTGGGAATGCTCAAATGCCCAGGATGTATGCAATTTCACTATCCCTTTGCACATTCGCTTAGGCATTTTTGGGTTGGGTGAACGGTCTTTGACGAGCCCAGCATTATCTCTTCCACCTGTACAGACATTTGTTTGTTCCCTATGTGTTGTTTGTGTAACCGGACGAGAACTTCAAAGTAAGGCCATGCTATAATCGTAATCTAGTGGATAAATCATCAATCTTTATGTCACATTGGATTTGATTGTTCAATTAAAATTTCTTTCAAAGCCTTTATAATTAAATAGGCCCCGGAATATTTGAAGAATTTAAAATGTTGTATTACCGCTCAAGAGTGGCATTCTTTATCCGTTCAGTCGTCAAGTCATATAGATAGATAGATAGATAGATAGATAGATTGATTGATTGATTGATTGATTGATTGATTGATTGATTGATTGATTGATATGTAACACCTAATTGAGAACAAGTATGGTATCAACGCCACAACAGTATAAATAATAACGATAACGGGAGGTGGTGACCCGGTGATAACGTCACCAATTATCACCCCGGAGGACGAGTGTTAGAATCCCACCACCACGGCCTGACTTTTATCATTTGTGTATTATATGGCAGCCTTTTTATTGACCGCTTCTCTCTGCCTGAAAATTGTATCTTTGTATATTCAATAAAACGAAGTAAAATAGAAAAGGATACCAAGTATAGGGAAGCAGACGTAGGTGCTAGAATGGAAGACTACGAACAAATAAAATAACCATTTGTTTTTGTTTTTCACAGTACACTTTTCGATTTTCTTGTTGTTCATTGTTTTTAAACTGTTTGCCAAATTTTACTCAAAAAATGATATCAAACTGATAGGTAAATCCAGCCGGAAGAATTTTGATTAGGTATGCGACCCGGCGCAATCGGTATCACTGAGAGAAACTATTCCACACAGCTTTTGATCAGTTCTTTGATTTAAGTGTCTCGATCAGTTGCGGACACCTCACTGGTCACCTGAAGTTCCTCTTTGAATTCTGCCGCCCCATGGCCTCTATGCATATCAACCCCGCCAAATTTTCTTCCCTCACTTTGAAAATGCCAGAGAAATCCAAGAACGGACATAATAAAACCTTTAGTCAAACAAACCCCGGTGCTGATCATGACTGAGATCCTAAAATTTGACAGACTCTAAAGTGAAAACCTACTTGATTATCGGAATTGCGAACAAATCTGGAGTGCAAAGAAAAATCCCTGTGTAACAAAAGTTGGACTATGCGTGCCTCAGCCCACGGCAGCTGAACTTAACTGCATGTTTTCTTAGTCAAATCAAACGAAATTATCAAAATCGTATTTCCAAGCAGTAGACCATTGTAAAGTTTTTCAAGTCCGTTCAAATCAGGTGCAAGCACAGCTGATGTGCCTCATAACATCAAAAGCCTCCGGTCGTGAGGTACCATGTCCTGTCAACCTCAGGGAATAAGGGCATTATTTGGATGAGCCACTTACTCCTGCTTTTAACCGTTACTTCGAGGAACAAAAATGCCGACTGTTCGAGACCCGCACGCATTACATCAGTTCAAAAAGAAGCCAGGAAATGTCGACCAATCGCCTGCACTTCCGTTTTACTAAAGACTTTTGAAAAGTTTATCCTTAGTAACGTTATTCCTTGGATGCCCTTTCACATTTGGTAAACTCAGTTTTACAGCCCCTAGACAGTTATGTTACAGCATTTCATACGTGTTTCCTGGACTACAGGAACGCAGTGAATTATGTGAGCAGAAACAGGCTTTGGTCTGTATTGCATGGTGCTGTACTGTCCATTCCTATCCTGTCTCTAATGAAAGATTAGTTTACTGGTGGAACAGACTTCAAGAAGATTCTTTGGAAAACTTCAGACTGGCTGTCACTTAAGTGAGGGGTGCTCCAGGAAATAATACCGTCCTAGTTTCCCTTCTAATTCCATATTTGAGACATACTCACTGACCCAGATGATCGTCTAATCAACTAGGCTGCTGATGTCACTATAGGTTCCAAGTTCCAATGAGACTTCCGCTTCTAACAGCTCCAAAGCAGTTTATCTGCCTGAAGCTTTATTACTAATTGAGTAATCACTTACTTCTGCAGCCACCAATGAAAGCAGGTTGACGGACAGCGAATAAGAAGTGTGCGTGTGTGTGTATGTGCGTGTATCAACATGGAAAGGCGTCGTGAGGCTGACAGTGTATAACTCAATGTAGACTACGAGTGGTTTAAGCAAATCTACCCTCTAAGGTACCAAGTCAGTTTTGTGTGTGCCTGGTAGCAGCTGACACCATCCGATTCAGTTAGTGGTAGAACCAAAAGCTTATTTAAAATGTTAGGACATAAGGAGGAGCACTGAAATGGTGACTCCCAACTGGGCTCCATGATTTACGTTTCAGCTGAAGCCCAACAGCACGGAAACAACTATCGAAAGCCTTCAAGGCGTTCCAGCTAAATACATAATACAATGCATGCTTCGCTGCAAATAAGTGTCTTTTGCAAGGAAGAAAACGACTTTCTTGAAAACAATAACCCATTCTCTGATTCTCAATGGTAACTAGTCTGCATTTGATAGCCATTCGAATGGTAACTAACGCATGCGTGCATAGCACGGCAGACAACAACAACTTGAGAAATAGAGAGAAAGAAATTAAAACAAATGTGGAATGCATTCTGTGGAAGGCATATTCGAATTGAGTGCTCAACGAAATCATCAAATAAAAAACTACAAAATGTCAGGCTCTAATGCGAGGGCCTCAAATTAGGTGAGTCCAGGACTTACGTTGGATGAATTCATCCGTTAGCTGGGAAGACGCCACGGGTTTACATTTGTTCGAACCTGATAATTAGGACAATTGTAAAAATTACATAAATTATACGGCATTTATGTTTCAGTTTAACTCTTGAAACCCATGCCAGACCAAAAATGCAAATTCCACGAGCGAAAATGTGAGGTGACAGCATCTATTTCTACAGTTCCGATTGATGAATTGGGCCCTGTGTTTTGCATTATGTAGATTGAAACTCACCATTTATCTCTACCAAATAGCATACTACTGAGACGAAATCACTTCAACTATGCATGAGACAAAGTTCAAAATTCTGTTATTGGTGATTTAACGGATCTAACGCTTATCTTACCCCATAGGACATTTACCGAATGATTAGGAAAACTATATAAATGTTAATTTCTATGATATGCATGATCATTGAAAGATGTTGAAATATTACAACGCTTTATCAAGTAGTGATTTGAATAGATCAACTGTAGGCGCACACTCAACATACACCGCAAACTCTGACTGCAAACGAATGATGCTGTCAATCAAGGTGACTGTTCTGAGTCCTCCATTTTAATGAATGTCTCCTGAGGTCATTATTTTGAGATAAAGCCAGCACCGAACGGCAAGGGTGGTTAGATTGAAGCAGTATGCAATATGTCACCATTAGGGCTCCAGAGGTCGAAGGTACTGAGACGAGTAAAGCTCCAATATTTGCACTCTTTTGGAGCATGTCTTATTATACATACATCTTACCATTTTGTTGCTAACCTTATCGCTAATCAAATATGGATTCCATACTTGAACAGTGTATTCTATGTATGGCCGAATCCACGCTGATAGCAAGCGTGAAATCAGTGCTATTCTGATCTGCCCGAAAGCAAGTTTAAGTAGTTTAAATTGCTTTGGAATCATGGATGATGCCGTAGCTCAGAGTATGGAATATCCTACATCCCCTGTACCATAACTTCCATATCCATTTCATCAGTGGCATTTGAAAGTATTTGGTTCCCCAGAACATAAAACAAAAGGGTTTTGGTGATGCACGATAATATCTTCGCAAGCTGAAACGTTGAATTCAGTGTCATTGGTGATTGACCATCGGTAGGTTGCACTGAACGTTTCTTGTATTTCAAATAATCCTCAGGATGTGTTCATGTTCCCGAGGTTTCAGCGTCATCTGCGAATAGTAGTGTATTTGGGCCAAGGAAATGTGGTAGGTCATTTACAAATGCAAGAGAAAGAGGAGGCTCAGCACGGATTTTTGAGGAACCCCAGTGAGAGCGGTACTCGGTTCAGTTAATGAATCACAAACACCAATTGACATAGTTCTTTGTCGGAGAAACACCTTGCCCCAGTTGAGAACCTAACCCCTTACAACGTAACTGCAGAGTTTTCCCAGTGGAATTCTGTGGTTTACTCAATAAAAGCAATTGAAGAAGTCCTAATAAACTATGTCCAATGGCTCGCCTGCATCGAGGGATTTTGTCTACTCATCTGGTGTAAGTAGATTCATGTTGCACTACCGTTTGTCCCGAAATCCATGCTAAGCCAGAGAAAAAATAGCATACTTCTTCAAATACTCCTTCAACCAATCTGCCACATCCACTCATTCCATGATTGCGGAATTACCGCATCCTTGAACGTCCCTTGTTAAAAATCAGTCAGAGTTTCGGGGAGTCTGAGGATACATATCGTTTGCACCTGCGGACGAACTCTTACGCGAAGTTAATAGATTTGATCTAACCACATGATCAGATGACAGCATTTAGTTAATTCGTCGCAACGAACAGGATCACCGCATGGATTTTCTAGGTATAAACACTACTCGTCGACCAGTTGGATCAACTAAAAGATCTGCCTTCCGAAAGAAAACGTCGTCTGAGCCATATTTGTATTTCACGAGCCTCGTCCCCATGAGATATGAAATTGGTCTCGTTCGCACATTATTTTATCGACCGCCTAAAATATGCACAGAGAACCCGTCAAACGATGAAAGTGATCACTTTAAAGAGATACTGTACGCAAATGGATACTCAGTTACACTGATTGTCAAGCATAGTAAGTTAATGAAACGATTGTAGCTCGCGATGCGGATGTTGCTGTTGTGGTTGGCGAGTTCTCTGAGCTGAAAGTGTAGTTAGCAGACAAGCTAGGCCATATCATCAGTGCGACTTCGAGGATACGCCAATCCCCAGTGGGACAGGGTTGTGATTGGCTATTTGCGTCCCTTTAATCCTTTTGGCCAATATCAACCGTTTGCTGTGATTTGATAAGCTGTTCCGTTGTCATCGTAATCATCCTTTTACTCATTGGTCGACTGATTTTGCTAGAGCAACAGTAAAACGGTTTTGAACCGGTTCCAAGCTGGTTATAACTGGTTTTGGACTGGTTCTAGCTGAGGCACTCTCGGGTTGCCAGTGTTTCCATAGATAGTGATAGATAGGTTCTAGCTCTTTGTGTTTATTTATACTATTTATTCTGGGGAGCCATGCTTCTATGAATACCCGTTTTGACGTGGTGGGTCCTCTTCCGATCAGTCTTGCTTTATCCACTTCGAAGACATGATTCTCAGCATCAGGATTGAGATTTTTGATTTCTTCTCGTGTGGTTTGACCATCACTGTGTTCGTCGAGTTGTATCTTGAGCTTATCAACATAGAAAAGTAAAATCAAAGGTATAAAATCCAATAACTGCTCCCAAAATGAAAAATGTTTTCAAGGTGGTATACAAGAGCGATGACGTGAGTGAACTGGTCAGAAATCGGTTGAACTCTGTCGTCAAGTGAGTCTTTTATGCCGTTTTCCCTTTGCTTGTTTTCAGTACCTCACGGATATCTATGAAATAACCATTGCCTCTTTCACCAAATATAATTTTATTTACCAATTCAAGTGTGTATGCTCGACCATCTGCATAGGCGGGACAGAAAGGCATGTACGTCACCGAATGGCCGAACACATCCCGAAGTGGCTTAAGAAAGCGATGGAGGACAAGTTTGTAACCGTTACGTCAGCCAGCGATCAGAAAATCTTAGATAATCAATAACACAAAACATTCGAATCAAACCTCGGTGCCACCCCAACCCATGCATTTCAGGTCATCTACTGCACAAGAAAAACAAAGTTAGTAAAATTTGCCTAGACTCTAGCCATTCGCACTCGCAAACCCGATCTATGTAAACAAAATGAATGGCCATTCACATTGGCTTTGACATTCGTGATTCTTCCCCAACCCTCTATCGTGTTTTGTCTGAATGTGCCGCGTTGTCCGTGGTGATTGGCTATATTTTCTTCGCCATAGTTCTTATTTCATTGAGTATAAAAATTATTATGACTGCAGTATGCATGTGGACAGATGTAGCAAAATGACCACCGATACATTGTGAGTTTCGGAAAGCCGATGATGGGATGAATGACCAATGCATTTGTTTTTTACATATTATTTAATCCCCTGATTTCTTTCAATAAACGAACTGCTATTCCTGTGACCCTTTCCTTGTGTCTCATTTACGTGGAATACTGCTGTGCAAGTGCCGGTGCTTACGTGGGGTCCGTGATTTCTAATCCGTGATACATAGTTCGTGATTCGTATTTCGCGATCAGTGTACACTACAATTACCACAGCTTCACAACACTGGTCACAGTTCAATCACTCTTCTGACTGGCACGAACTTCTCGGAATCTCATTGGGCCATTGAGCAGCGACTGACCGGAACGAAGGTACCGTAATCAAACCTTGCCGTGTTTAACTGGGTAAGCGTTGGACACAGTGGAGGTAGGAGAGATACTAACGCAAAAATTAAATAACGTTGAACGTCAGAGCCCGATAGATGACAATATACTGAGATTCCTTAATGCTGAACGTATTAACCAGGGGTTAGATACCTGAAAGGCTTTATCCGAGGAAAATAATCAGGTCCTGGATTCTACTACTCGTTCGGTGAAGAAAGTCGGTGGTCGTTACGTGGTACCGGTGCCTTGGAAAAGGCCTTAACCAGAGATGCTTAACACCCGCACGATGGTCGAAAAAATGTTCCTCCAAGTCCGATTATCGACTAACGATAACTCGGTTCTTAGCTTTTTGTGGTATCGAAATGTTGACCTAACTCCAGAACCGATAGCTTGCCAGATAAATGCATATCCTTTTGGATCGAAGTTATCTCTATTTTATGCGACGTTTGCTCTCACAAACAGCAACCGACCACCGATCGCAATCCAATGAAGCCACCATTTTAGCAGTAGAGAAGAAATTCTACCTCGATGATTGCTTAGCGCCAGTATACAGTGTAGAGGCAGCGCAGCGGCTCATTGAACAGCCTTACTCTCTGTTCAACCTAGGTGGTTTCCGACCGCACAAATGAATTGGTAAAAAACAAACCGCATTGTCAGGTATACACGAAAACGAATAGGCACCCGAATCGATCACTCTTAACATGGTCGAAACACATGCACAGAGGACATTGGGATTGTAGTGTTGTGTAGAGTCAGATCACTTTTTATTCAAAGTAGCCCCTCCTCAACCAGCGTCAACAGAAGAGGCCATCCTGTCCTGTTCAGCCTCCTTATTCGATCCTCTCCGATCCTAAAGTGCAATCCTCCACAATATTATGGGATAGGTGGTTAGGTAAAATTGGAAAGGTCGAATACTTGAAGGTACCGCATTCTCTCCTGCAGGTAGACATCTAGATAGGTGACAGAACTCTGCATGCATTCAGTGACGCCTCCGAAGTCGAGTATGGAGCAGCTGTCTATACCAGGCATAAGTTCCCCACAGGAAAGGTAAATAGCAGCCTGTGATGAGCAGATCATGAATGGCCCGATTTAAATAGATAACTTTAACCTGACCGGAGAGACAAGCCGCGGTTTAGCGGTTAAATTATTGCAAAATGTTGTCAGAGAGTTAAACTACAGTATTGATCGTCTTTATTTTTGGACAAACTCAACAAAAAATCACAATATAATACCTTCGTTACGAATTGTATCGAATTTATCTGTGAAAATACGGTCGTCTCAGCGGCCTTATGTTCCAACAGTAGAGAACACGGCCGAGTGGTATTATAATGTGGTATTATAATCAACAAAGGGAGTTATTCAGATCCGATCCAGATGATCAGCTAATTCTGAAGGGCTTTTACGTTTTATAAACCGGATTTCCAGCTGGAACAAAAAAGGGATGCCACTGTGACAGTTACTTCCGCCACCGAAAAAGTAACGCATGCCTTGCTTTGTTATTTCTCCTCATGAACTAAACTCCGAAAGGTAGTAGTATACTTTCTGCGTTTTGGAACTAACCTGCGAGATATAATTAGACCAGCGGGTGAAAATTCAGTCACCGGACGTGTACGAATTTGGGAAATGCTACGAGCGGAGAATGTAATCCTGCAGCATGTTCAGAAATAGACGCCACAACTAACTAGTGTTTTTAATTCCGGACCCGCCTCGAATGCGGAAGGTTTCGGC
>UZAN01041261.1:5623-42300 GCA_900618425.1 Echinostoma caproni | reverse complement strand
TTCAGTGCTTACAAAAGTTGCACAGTACACAGGTTAGTATACAATAAAACAATTGTGGTTCCCAGCATGAAAGATATTAGCCCGGTGCTTGTCAAACCTTAGAATACAACTTATAGTTCAGGGTCTTACAAACAAGGTTTTATAGTGTGAATTGCAGCTGCGATGGTCCGTCCGATTATGAAGTACATTTGAATGCCAACTGACATGTTTAAGTAGTTGTTATCTTCCGGTGTATGTGCCTAAGATCAGTATTTTCAAGCTCACCACAGTCGCTCAAATCGGTATATAACTCTATATTTATTCTAATGAACAACTTATTTCGTTTAATGGAGCCTTAGATAAGTTCCTACTTCAAATTTTGTGACCTAGTCAATGGATTCGGAAGATCGAAAAGTAGGTAATCATGAACGGTTTGTTTACCTTCTTATACTGTGCAATGAACATTACCATTCGTTGTTGGCGAAGGAAAATATAATTCTCTCAGTGCAGTCAAAAGCAGGCATACAGCCAAAAAATTATCATTTGAAACTATTACAGAGCCAGTTGTGATAGTTTGCAAAACGGCGAGGTTCATAACAACATAGGTTTATCAAACAAATGATACATATGGTAAGTTGAGTTGAGAGCTTATTGAGTTGTTGTGAGAGAAATCTCTCTGAACTCGAATGATGCACTGCAGAGGAAAAGACATGTACAAATCTCAGTCACCAATCTGGTAGTGGCCAGTTTTATAAATAATAATAACCAATGAGTCTTTGATTGGAGTGTAACAGCTTCTTCGATTGTGCAAAGCAATAATGGAAATGCAAACTATATTGTTCCTTAGTTCGGTCAGGTCTAGCTATCATACACCTTGAAATGAAAAAGAAATTCACAAAATATCAGATACTGAATATGATGATTGACTGGAATGTGCTTGTGGACATTGATTTTCAAGCATAATGATTTGTCTACGAATTCCAAATGTTTTTAAAAAAGTCAAGGATTCAGAGGTAGTGTAAAGAATTACAGAGAATCAATCACAACTGAGTTGTTTTACTACCACTAAAACGAGATAGGTTCACACAATCAATTTTGTTTCGGCTTTTGTGGTACTGTTTTTACAATCGGAATCAATACGCTTTGTTTATCTGAAGTAATTACTGCTTAGATTAAATAGTATGAAATATTGGAAAAAGCGGAAGTTTTCGGTTAAAAAGGGTTTGACTGGAACAGTGCCGACGGATAAAAGTTATTTTTCTGATCGCCTTGTTATTAGATTGTGGCGAAATCGGTATTGTCGTCAAACCTGGCATGATGCTGAATATATACTATATGCAATGTTTTGAATGCAAGTATTAGAACTGGTTATTAGTTGGTTTCCTAAAATATTCTGCATTTCTATTCAGTTTTACACACGCAGAAGCACATTATGAGCTCTCAATGCCTCGAATTTTCTTCTTATGACAAATTGATTCTACAGTTTTTATTCAATTTATCTAGGGGTAGGAGGTAATTGGAGTGATGCTTTGTAGCAAATGTATACGGATAAGGACACAACTATTTACTTAACTCTTCTTGAATACCTTTTACGCAGTTGACATCTGTTTACTGGCAAGATAACCGAGTTGCACTTTCGATCGGATAAGTTATGTCCCAAACGGTGCACTAAACCCAGGCGCAATGCGCATCCTCCCTCAGAAATAAATTAAGAAAAACAGCCCTCTCCACGTAACCAACACAGTCCTCGATGAATTCACCCTATTCCTCCGAAAAACATTTCATCAAATGTACGTTGCTGCTTGATTCTGAGTCTGACAATACAAAATGTTTATTCCGAAATACAGGGTTCTCCTTGTCGTCAGTAGAGTTCTTGTTCGAAGCGATACATCTTTCTTGTGCACAGCGGAAAGATTTGTAGATTTTTCCAATGTTTGTCGTAAACTACCAGCCGAGTTTTGAAGCAGTCACTGAAAAACCATCCAAGATGGTAATCATTGTGGAACTGAAAATTGCTGAGCTCAACGGCAATGATGTTAGCTGAAAAAAATGATGGATACTTAAATCGATAAACAGCCAATCTATGTACACGTGTTGACCAAACTCGTGCTCAAAATTGAAGAGGAGCAAATGAAACATGGACGAGATGAAAGTGCAATACCTGTATAAAGTTTATGAGTCATTTTAATAAATAAATTACAGTTAGGTTTTCTACTGTGACCTTGTTATCTTACAACTGATGCACCAGCAACCGTCGTCAAAATCGCGAAATTGTACAATTTAATGGCATGTGGCTAATATAAGCAGTGACACAAGTGGATATTATATCAGATATGTTGCATCTGATGAGGCTGGAAGAATGAAGTATTGAGAGGAACAAATATGATGAAAATCAGTATGTTGCACGAGTTTGGTCGATACCTGTATTCTTAATATTCAGTAATTGTTACTGTCTTATTGGTCATTAAGTACACGAGTGTACAATCAACTCCCAGGAAGGTGGGCACGGTCATACAAAGACTACCTAAGGGAATACAGAAATGAGGAATACCGTTGCCGTTCCGTGCTGCAAAATGAAGTATTAAGTACAACGATTCAACATTTCATAGTTAAGTCGCGGTTCATAACTTGTTGGCTGAAGATAACTTTTCCTGCTTTTTGTTGTATTTTCATCATTCAAGATCAAAAACAATAATTTCAAGGTTCATTTTAAACTTTTACAAGTTTGCAATCTTTACCACAATCAGTTGACGTACCCTTTTACCGTTCTAAATTCGTAGTGCACAACTTCACTAACAAAATTTGCGTCTCAAAATTAGTAGACTGCAAGCTTAAATGACTGGATCAAGTTTTAGGTAGTGAATAAGCGGACAGGCAGATTACTGACTTACATGCAGTTCATCTTAAATGCATCGCTTAATATCTCCGTTTGTAAATACATATCATTTTCATATAACTCACGGGACCACAGGTTTTTATCTCCGCTGAAATCGGTTGTACCAAATGGTGATTTTTTAAAATAAATATTCCCAATTTACTCAAATGGTGGCGATTGAAACTCCAATTGTCTAGTGTAATGTAACCTACCGAGACATGCTCATAATAAGCTGCATAACATAAAGGTTTATTTCATTTTGTGTGATGAAATACTTCGTCTACAGAAAAATATCGATTAGTTTTTTAATAAAATTGTGCTTTTTGCATTATAATTGTAACTAAGTGTTCTCAGGTACTCAAGTTCCTATTGCATATTTTTAGACAGTTAAAACAAATCAAGTTCTGTTAACCATAAAGACACTGCTTTGAACAAGAACGCTTGGTTTTCCTCTGTATGATTGCCTTTTAGCATAATTTCATTCAGTGAACGTGTTTTTGTTTTTTCTGCCCCGGATTCCACAATACCTGCAGATTATGTATGTCACGGCTACCAGTCCGTACTTGTTTATGTTGATCTTGCTCATCCGTACGGCCCTCCTGGACGGAGCTTCTGAGGGTCTGATCTACTACCTCAAACCGGATTGGACAAAGCTGTTTGACATGCAGGTTGGTGTTTGATATGAGTTCAACTTTACCGCAATCCATCCTCACTGATCTCCGAATTCGCATTAGCAAATGGGGGATTATACGGCTGATTAGTGGTATTAGCAAAACCAACTATTTAATCTAACAGAACTGTAGGCCGAAATAAAGTTTTGTGCTTCCTTCATGAGTATTCGTTTTTCAAGAAGCGCAGTTTGGAGGTTAAATCAATTATGTGTGAAACTAACAAAAAAACAATACTACTGCAGGGGCGGTTTTGCTCATTCCTGATTTCGTAACTGTTCCATGTCCTGATCACCTCGAAAAATGTTCTGTCTTTCCGATACCCAAGTCCGATACAGGTTACAAATAATCACCGTGTTGATGTTTGATGTTTCAATAAATTAAACTTTCACTCATTAGTTGCTTTGAAACGAGCTTTCGAAAAACAGGATCATTTTGACAACTCTGAAAACATAAAAAGTTTGATAACTTTTAACGTCTTTACTCAATTATTACTGGTAGAAAAATGGTATGTCTGACACTTTGGGCGGCTTCTTAATGTGTTTGACTGTCGTTATCTATGTTGCTTTTGTCTCTGGGTGTCACGTAGCTCGACACTTTCAATCGATTTGTAACTGCCCCACATGCTAGCTGTCTCGTTCAATGGGCCAGATTGTTGTATTTTTGACATGTACTAAAACTATGCGTACGTACGTACGATGTATGCATGAGTGCAGACGGAACGGAAAATTGATCGTCAAAAATCAGGATACGGAAAATTGGTACCACGATACACAAATCATCTACGATGTATTCTCGTATACATATGAACATTTGAAACGTAGCTAGAACAATAATTGAATGCGTTTTGGGATGATGATTGTCTGCGTCGTATGTATGTCATAAATAGAGGATAAGGGGCTGTAAGCACATGATGGTCCTTAAAATAACAAACCGAATGTTCGTGGAAGATAACTATTTCATTTGATTTTAAGGAATAAGTATGGAAAACGAATGAGAAAATGCACGTGGGCAACAAAACCATGAATTTAGAACGAACATTTATGTTTTACGCAGTATAAAAATTTTGTTTTCACAAATCTTTAGCGGATCAGCTACCTGAACATAATAATAATTTTATATTGCTCTGTGTTCACGGGATCAAATATCAGCAATATCGTTATTTTGAAGAAAAAACTCTCACACTCAAATGAGTTGTTTCTTGACCAAATGCTGTGTGAAGGGCGAACGAGAAACAAGAAGTTCACTGCATATATAGATCTTCAGCATATAGGTTGAAGAAGGAAAATGGTAAATCATCTCTTAAAATATTTCAGTTTATTTATATGAGAATACGTCTCATTGAATAACTTTTCATGTAGTCTTATGGTCTGTTCCTGTTAGAGTTTGTATAATACAGATAATGATTGCGTTACAGTAAAAGAAGGACGATGTAAATAGGTTGCAGGAAGATGTCGGTTTTGGGGTTATTCAATTCAGAAAAGTGATAACAACCAATGGCAGTTCCGAGGAAGTTGACTGAACTGATGGCGTGGGGTGTGAAGGAAACAAATCCCGGGTGAACCGTCAGAAAAAAACCAAGTACATCGATGATTGACACAAAGTTGAATTGACCTTCCAGTTACAAGGTAGCGCGGGTTGTCTGGCATGCTCTTTTCGAAATCTCTGATCTGGTTTCATTATATTGCTTTTGTGAACCATAATGTACTTTAAGTGTGGGATTGTGCAGGGAAGCACACTATGTTCCTTTAATAACTGGGTAACTTTAATCTAATAAGTGCAGTATCATTAACCCTATTAAAAGCACTCCCCTTCATGGATCTGGTGTACATACCTGTGAATATCCTTTATGTGAGCTGGCATTCTCTTCACCCAAAGTATTAAATATATGAGTGAACCTTACACGAAAGAGGAAAAAACAGCCGCTAATTTTAAGTAATATTATTAAACACAACCAACTGCATTGGTCAGCCGTCAACTAAGTCACATCATTTCACCAGTGGAACACGTGTATTTTTCTTTATTAACTGAAATGAAATAACGAGCCTGGACATCTGAAGTAGAGAACATTTATTGAATCTTTAGGCTATGTAGAATACTCTGCCCCTGGTCCGGTAGCTTAGGACTGTAGCCACTTTTCCATTGAACAACATGTGCATATAATTCCTTTGTGATTTGTGATAATGAAAAAGGTTTGATAGCATTTATTATTTCATCTGCTTTTCGTTTTGAAACTGTTTTCCAACTAAGTTGCAGGTTTTATCCTAGATATAATAATATATAATAATAATAATAATGTAATACATAATACTAATAATAATATAATAAAACCGATTTCAGTATCTTATGGCTGAGTGCAATTCACCTCTCAAAGGTTTTCAACTCTGATAAATAGCGTTTCGTTGGTGAAACCCATTCCACTGTTTCTGAAATGAGCAAACGGAAAATCGAAGCAGTCTCTTGTCCCGGATCAAATAAACTGATCCTGACAATTTTATCCGTGCAATCGGAAACTCCTAGCCATCTACGCGTTGAGTTTTTGTTTTGTCAAATTTTGATCACAGAAAAAGGATATCATCGATCGAGGTGCTTTATTTTTCTGTCTAATTCACGTTTTAGGTGTGGTCAGATGCCGGAACGCAAATATTCTTCAGCTACGCCCTCAGTTTGGGGGCGTTAACTGCCCTGGGAAGCTACAATTCGTTTCATCATAATTCACTACGGTGAGTCCGCTAAATTTCCCGAGAGGTGTATACTTTGCCGAATATTTTCACGCATCACAAAATAGAATCCCCAGGTCTCCGGAACTTAAACAGCTGACCTATGTCAAACATACAGACCATCATACTAGAATAGCTATTTATTGTCATGATCAGAAAGATAAAAAGGTGACCTTTCTTTTTACTTCTGCGAGCCTGTTATTCCAAAATCTATTATACATTCCACGAGAGGGGTTGAGTAATGCCCAACTTATTTCCCTGGGAATCATGGAACGTGGAATAAGCGAATATGTCACTTGAAATATCGTGAAAACTAATTTTTTCTGTTAAGATTCTAGAGTCGACGACTTGCACTGAACATTTCTCGCAAGTAGCGCAATCCAGAAGCTGGTATTATGATTCACATTTTTAGGAAATACTACAGGTTTGGTAGCGCACTGTAATTGTATATCAACGCGTTTTAGAGACAAATGCACGTGAACTTACCACGTTCATGACGCATATTACTTTGGATTACTGGAGAATTTGATCAGATTACATAGTGAAGTTTGTTGTGTACAGAAAAAAAAGAATTAGATTTGTGCCTCGAATGAGACCCAATCAGGTCAAGACAACGTTTCAGTTCACGCTTCATTCACTCAATACACCACTATATTTACCATAGCGTGTCATTAGAAACCATACACAGATATTTTATTAACGAAAAGACAAGATGCTCAAATTGCTACTACATTTTGGTTTTCCCATTTTTCTCCCTCCAAATCATTGCCCATGGTCTATGAATCGTGCAACCAATGGGCGGTTGCGTTCTATCACAAATGGTCTTCTTACCGGAAGTTACTGCGTGTGTGTACGAACTCGTTTAGTGTTTGAAGTGCGAAGCGGTCAAGTAATGTTTTTAAAATTCAAGCAAGCTAGATCAACATTTTATGTGCGAAAATTTAATATTCATTTACTCTCTGTTGTACTTACTGCTCTGTATAAAAACTGATCCAGAAAAGTACTGCTCGTTTTCCCTGTAAGGTACCAGAGATTCTGGCATTTAAGCAAACAAATGAGTAAGAAAAACTTATTGTCTCCCACTACCAGAAACAAACGCATTCTCCATCAATTCGATAGAACGGTATGCCCCGTTGATTCGGAGGAAGCCTGACAAGAATATCTAGTCATTTTCAGGTGGCAAACAATATTTCTAAACACACATGATACTTGTGAGCTTTTACTGGATCCAAAAGTAGCAGTAATCATGTGAATGCAAAGGAATTCAGTTTAATTTGATCGTACTTGTTTTGCGGTAGGTAAAAAAGGAAGATAGAAGAGATAAATGAAGCTTATTTAAGACAAAATTAAGTTTAGATCGAACCAAATATCACACGTTTTAGTGACCTGGATGAACTTGTGATCAACTAAGGTTACAATTAGTTTCTAACAGAGTGTTTGATGTATCTGTATGACCCTGTGAGTAGCTTTCTCAACTGGTTTGCGATGCGGTAGATCAAATTTTATTATCCAAAATCGATAAATGAAAGAAAAAACAATTGGCCTCCTCTACGCGTACCCAGATGGGACATACTGTATTTGAGCACACAAATTTGATAGCGGTTCACGTGCATTCTCTTTTCACCGGGTGAAAAGAAAGGATCGGTCGCATTGTGTATTGAAAGTACTGTGTTCCGGAGAATATTACCATTAGGAAAATTAATTTGAAATGCAGTATTTGATCGATGCAAACATTTTGATCTTTGCAAGCGGGCAATTAGATTGCAATATTCGCAAAAGTCTATGATCCAAAAATTTTTTTAACTATGTAATGGAATGGGTTTTTAATTGCGAACAACAACATTAAGCGGCAGCGGTTGGACTGTTGTCTGGAATACTTAAAAAGGAGCGCATTATGAGATATCGGATTGCGAGCTGGAACCTGCAATGCTGAGTAACACGGACGACACCTAGTTTCAAAATATAAAATGATTCTGTTATCTGTTTGGTATTTTAATGTTCCATTTCATGGCAATATAAATCTCTATGCGGAAGATCTTTTGAAATTTTCCTGCTGTTTCCTATCAGTTTCTATTGTCCAAAATCTGGTTGATGGATTCATATGAAAGTGATTCTACTAATAAATGGCGTATTACGAGAGCGGTTCTACGCTATCTTTTCGCAGTGATTGCTGTCTGTTCGCATTGATCAACACAATGACCAGTTTATTGGCCGGTTGCGTCATCTTCGCGACCCTGGGCAATATGGCTCTAACTGCGAATGTTTCCATCAGCTTGGTCGCTGAGTCTGGACCGGGGCTGGCGTTTGTGATCTATCCAAAAGCTTTGGGTACAATGCCATACAGCCCTTTTTGGGCGGTTTGTTTCTTCCTGATGCTGCTGCTGCTGGGGATTGACAGTATGGTAAGTGAGAAAATAGAAATATAGGATTTAGAGACTAGAAATCGGGAAGTAACTTTGGCCCCAGAGTCGAGTTTGTCTCGGTAAGATTCATAATACAAACTTCTCCTATCCAAATAAAATCTGCTTCCAGAACCTTTATTATCATCGTATGAAGAAACCAAATCCTCCATTTCTCTCATGGAACAGTTATTATCTAATATGTTTTCCTTATTGAACAGAAACTTCCGGAAGTGTACCTATTGAAACAATTATTCTTATGGAAAAACTTTTCTGCTTAGGTTTACTTTACTTTTATGGGCTTCTATCAATTTATGGGTACTTATATATCTAATGCTTCGAAAAAAATCTAACGTGCATGATTTTGAGGATATTTATCGGTTAATTATCAAAATAAACGCTCACTTAGTAGATCGGTTGCATCAAAGTGTGCCTTTATACATAGGACAGATTATGAGTAGGAAACCGGAATTTCGTCATTTAGGGTTACCCAGTCTCGTTCTGATCAAGCCGCTTTAGTTTCTAATTTGAGTTTAGAATAATCCGTCTGAATGTTCCTTCCCTGTCATATGCTCATTGGTGCAAGATGTTTGGCTAGGAGTGAAATGTAGTGAAAACGCATAGTCTGTAATGCTGCAATTATTACACACCATTTGAGCCTAATGTTCCATTTCAAAAAAGAATGAAGAATGAAGAATGAAACGCATTCACCGGCGAAAAATGTGGTGCACGAAACTGAAGTGCACCATGTTATGTTCTTCTTGTGGTGGCAGCAGATCAACACTCTTACACCACGTCTCAGCATGCAGTTAATAAAAAATGAAATGTTTTGCTATCGCCTAAAATTAGGATGTCGATTTTGAGTGAAAATGTTTATGCAGATCTATTTTCTCCCTCTTTTTTACCGATTCTCACAACTGAGGATTACTTTTTCTTCGGTGGACAAGAGATGCAATGCTTTTCTGCGTCCATTGTAAATCACCTTGCCACGCACCGGTTTTATCTATCAAAATACCGGTGCATTGTGTTTCACCCATGCATCAATCTTCATAAAATGGCGGGGGCGGGGGGGGGGGGGGGGCNGGGTTGGAGTAACTGTGGATTACAATTCTGGTAGATGGCTGGTTAATTATTTGCTTACATAAAATTTCATTAGCACTGTGTTGAAATCACAGTGAGTTTCCTTATTCCTTATTCGCTTTTTTGTCATACCAATAAATGATGAATGGCTCTGGATTGATGTGCGTTTTGGGTGGTGTAAAATTCATTTTCTCCCTTTCTAGCTTTGATCTCAGTGTAATGGTTGTTTGGGTGCCTAAGCGTATGTACCAATCCAGAATTATGCCGGTCATTCGATGAACCTGGGATGTGACCATGGTCATACACTGAGAGGTAATAGATAAATTAATGTAACTTGTAGCTCTTCTCGTGATTCTTAAATTAAGTATAACGGGCAATAAATCATGAATTTCTTTGGTTCGCCAACGGGGTGTATTTAGTTGACCTTACTGGATGTTATTTGAAGGACTCTAGGAATCATTTTTCATACTTCAATGATTACTTTGCCAAACAATGGAGCAAAACCGAATAATTCTGCTTCCTCAAAGTTCCTTTCAAAACGATCGTTCCTGAGACATACTTTCACAATGCCAAACCTTAAACTTATTCTCTTTTTAGTTTTATTTACAGTGAAAGATTTTGTAAATTACAAACGGCAGCCACTGGACCAAGTGCATTGTTATATTTTCATATTTCACTGTATTCTGACCCGAGTGTCAAGGTTTCAGTCAGCTGTGCATTGCCTACACATAATGATTCACACCGATAAAGTCACGAATTTGGAACCTCAAACAAAGTTCAACCTGAACTATTCCTGAAAACAATGCCAAACGTGATGGCAGGAATAAACAGTTACGAAAAATAAACTGAATTATTCCCAAGAACCTGATTCTCTTCACTGTTGTTGCTCATCTAATCACGTTCCGTCGATCATCACGGGAACAAATTTAAGACTGATCAACAAACGTTTCGTACACTGTACAGCGTGTTCACTGACGCGGTAATGCATGAATATTTCCAATTTTTCTTCAGAAGTTTTGTACATTTTACTTGCTATTATTGTGGATCATATTTTGTGCAATAATTGTAATCAACAGCACAAAAGTGAAAAATGTGGAATTAAAAAACAGTTATTTAATTTATCAATGCCGAACAAATTCTGGAACACCTGACGGGTGTTATAGAGCGCTATCTGTATCTAGCACATGGCCCTGTAAAGGTAACCGAGTATGGAGACAATACGTGCACTCACGCCGGCCAATTTTCATAGCAATCAAGTGAAAATAGCACCTAACTCAAGCGTTCAAAAGATTAGACCTAGGCTCGATACCCAACACTGTTCGTACAAATGTAGTGCCTAAGTTAATAATAGTTTTGTTTGGCACTTACGTCAACTGGTTTTCTTGCCCCTAGCATAAATTTGATTACTTTGGAATGCACAAAGCTCTTATTCGAGAGAAGTAAAGCTGAGAAAACTGACTGTTTTTACGCAAAGCTTAAGAGAAATATTCAGCTCCCTCAAAGCTACTATTATAGAAAATTATAATGCTCCTTGTGAATAAGATGGACGATAAAATAGTACAATAACCTTTGGAAACAGTTAGGTAGCAAACTTCGAAGTGGCATATGAATGGAGGCAAAACGGACAACTGTCTCATCCTATTGATAACATATCAGCAATGAATCCTGTTTGTGTCCCAAACGGGACTTAAATCCAAAAACCCAGGGTTGTTATTGTAAAACCCTTAACCTCGGGTTTACACGCTTGAATCCCACCATGGGCAGCAAAAGTAAACACCGTCGATGAGTTCACAAAAGGTCAAACCAGGTTCTTAGTGCTTTTTGTCGGGCATTACAGGATTCGAATCGCACATAAATGTCCACACACGAAATATTTTATAATAGAAGAAATGCTTACAAAATGACAGCTTTTGGCTCGATTAATCAAATTTGGAAGGTAGAGAATATGCGCACGTTAATTGTGTGTGAAGAAACGTTTACTATGTCAGTTGATATGACCTTTACCCACTTTGGTCAAGGGATACGTTCTATCTTGGTCTTCACACCAAACCAAAGCAATTAACAAGCAAGGCCCCAAGCCACATTCCCAAGAAAGAACTATTCACAAGGATTCCGGCTTTGGGGAACTAACACAGAGAAAGTCTAGAACAGTCACTGAGAACGCCTGTAAATTTTACTTTCCCCACAGTGAAACTGAGAGCAGTGTTCTTTACGTCACCGGTGATGCGAAAGCAATTGAAACACAAAGGGCCGAAATGAACATCATCGATATTTATTTATTCCTTTAAGTGCGTCTCTGAAGCATGTTACATAGGTCGTATAGTAAAGTATTTGTTTCAACGCGTTAAAGAACACCACCGATGATGGTAAAGTCAAAGGAAGACTGGCTGCATCTGAAGCGCGATTGTGGATCGACCAATGGTTGTCATCTTCTAAGCGTTTTTCCACTATGCGACATGTATGAGCATGACTTTGACCATCGGAAAACATGTTTGCTCGCCGATTCGCTTTCGCAATGCCATGATGGGATTGCTCAAACTTTTGACGTAAATAATAAGAGGACTCCCAAGGATTGTATCACTCAAACACGACCCTAAACAATGTCCGGTACATGAGAACAATCAACTGGACGAAACTAAATACCATAGTCTGAGTACCCTAGGAAATACTCACAAAATGTGGTATAATAACTGTGATAATCAGTGATGTGGGTTGTAGTATTATACGTATAAAATGAATTTACTAAAAATATCTTAAAAACACACAGGTCCTTATGACAAAATTGAAGACAATGTTCAGTCATTCACCTAAAGTCCCTCATTCACCGGGAACATCCACATGGGTTGGCTTGTAATGTCCGGTCAAAGATTTCTAGAAGTTCCTCGATGCCCTCCGTACAGATTCCGTTTTCTGGGAGAGACGATTATAGGATAGAAAAATGGATAGACAGATAGATAGAGAGAGGATAGAGAAACATCAGCCCCAATTGTTCGGCATGTAGCAAACAAGGAAGTGCTACATGTCGACAATTTACTTCCACTAGATGCAGGGTACATTTGCATATCTACCATAAATATACACAATTTTCGTATCCGTTAAAATTGCATTCATCATATATCGGACAATGTTAGCTCACGAACAGCCCAAACTAACTGCATTTCCCTTCAATTCCTCTTGTCGTTTTTGGTTCTAAATGCTCTACTTAGTTCGGAGGTGTTGAAGGCTTCGTGGCCGCATTGGCTGACTTCTTACCTCGTATTCACTCCGATGTTCGTATCCGTTGTGGAGTTGTTGGTTCGGTTTGCGCCATATCCTATATCATCGGATTGTCCATGGTAACAAAAGTAAGTACGCATATCAGAGTTCATCTTTTCCCATTGATGACGTTGACCAGTGCCTCATTGCCGTAGGGATTCACGATAATTGAATAAGAGGCGTGACCCCCGCTATTCCCAGCTAACGTTCAAGGTAACGCCAAACTAATGGCGGCCTGGGGACGCGGCCGCATATGAACGGTTCGATTCAGTATCTTAGTAGTCAACGCGAGCTATTTAGGAGGGCGAAACGCCTCAAATACACCGCTAATCAATGCAGTGAGTTGGTAGAAGGTTGACTTTCCCCATGTTTTACCACCAGTCTTAGGATTAAATAATCCGTTGTAACACGTGCTAAGCTTGTCACCTGCCTGTTGATATGCACTGTCTTTGTATTGTAGCACAAAATGGGTCGATATGCGATACACTTTCTGATCAACTCACCTTGCCACGTTTGATGAACTGAAACAGCTGTATCACACGTTTTCGATTTGCATACTCGGACTCAATGTGCCCCTTTTTCCTGGTGCTACCTTCTGGTTTCCGATCCGTATTTCGCTAAACGTACTCAGATATATCTTCATATGCGCCAACAGCGCACGCCAAAATAAATTTCAAAAAATGTTAAACCTTTTGTTGAACGTTAGAGGGAAAACAAATATCAATCCATATGGTGTTGATGATAAAACTGAGGAAACGTTATCTGGAAAAACAGTGAACATGCTTGTAATGTTTCTACTAAAGTTGTCTGCTAAACATTGCTAAACAAAGCGCAGATTTTTCTCGTTGAAAGTTGCTTTACGGCTGAGAAATAAAGTAACGGTTGAGTTATATTTTATCCGTCACCGTCAGCCTATGTGCCCCTTGTACGTCCATCATTGTGTACACTCCCATTAAAAAGGTCTCTTACAAAAGACCACTGTAGGATCTGGAATCATTACGAAATTCTCACTCATCCACAACAATAATTTGATTGGACTGTCCGGTAGTTCGTTGACATACTATTGTCTTAACGTTGTGCACTTTCTCTCGTAATTTCCTAATTCATATTGAGACCGCCTGGCTGTAATCTTATATAAATCATTCCTCTGCTGAATAAATCAGTTCACTACTCAAGTTAGTTTAATTAAATGGTGTTTGCCTCCCTCCTCCTGAAAGGTGAATATTTGACAGCGAAACACATAACTACTGATATTTCGAAGCAAAGGCGATGCCAGTAACTATGTAGCTATGATCCAATAGAGAAAAATAGCGCAACCATTTCGGAAGGCTATGTCAAATGTTGCATTCGTGTATGTTAGCTACAGAATACAAACATTTTATTCGGACTCATTCCAATCAGGTGATCGATAAGTTTGCTTATCGCTTTTCCATTGAGGTTCCAGTTAGCGCCTTTTGTGAAAGAATAGAATATGTAATGATGCTGTTTACGTCAAAAATGTGAAGCACGCTTCCGCTGGTTCACTTCCCATCCCTGACTTTTGGGGTTTTCAACTTTTGAGTCAACCTCTATGTTCGAACGAGGCTACATGGTTCTGAAACTCACTAAATCCAATTGTTCACAAGGTTCCGTTTTGTTTCGGTTTTCCTAAATGACACCACTCACTTCTGACTATCAAAGGCCGAATCACAGAAAAGATACCGTGTGTCGAAACACTGAAAATATCCGATAAGTATACGTGGTTGTGAAAGACAACCAAACCAGTAGCTACTTCTGGGATGTGAAAATGTAATCAGAAAGTGAAAGGAATATGCCTAAAGTGATCACTGGTGTACATATTTGTCCACCAGACGGTTTCGCTATATACTTTCATTTTTCGGAAACCACAGAGATGAAAAGATATTGAATATGGATGGCGAAACCCAGACAGCTGGTTAACAAATATGAGAGAATATTTATTTATCTGTTCATTTTGTGTAAATACATATCACTCAAGTCGGTAGTGTATGAATTACTTACTTGCCTGTATATTAGATGGTCCCCAGACCACCGCACCTTCCTGAGGCTAATTATGAAGTATTCAAAATGTTCAACTCCCAGTGACGTATACATTATTGACCATTCCCTTGAAATACGGCTGTGAACTACGGAGGGCGAGAGAGGGAGAGGGTATAAGAGGGAACATTCCCACACTGGTTCAAACGTAAATTCATTTTCGGGTTTTCTTGCAGTGTTAAAGTTGACATCAGTTCGGTATCTTGTTTGCAAAGTACCACAGAGCACCTTTCCAATAAGACAGTGGCAAACCGGCTCGTTTCCTGTAATCTGTAATCACGTCAGTATATCGCAATGTGCATCACTTATTTGTTTTGAGAAAAAATAATAATAAAACAAGCCCACACAACATTATTATTATGACTGACTCATCATGAAATGAGAAGTCAGAATCACAATTACCACATAAAAACATGAGAATAGTGTGTGATTTGATTTGATTATATGGTGAATTTTCCGTCGGGTGCGAAACAAATGTAGCAGGAACTTTAAAACTAGGAATCACCGGACAATTGTTTCGAACTGCTTAGGTCTCATCGGCAGTTGCTGACCCAACCCAGATTTTTGTTCATTCCTCCGATCATCGTGACCAGTCGGATGTTGGGTGTGTGGGGCTAAACCAGGTTTCTTACTGAATGTTTTTCTTGTTTTATCCGCTAGGCAACAAACCCTATTACCTTAACGATGCAAAGCTTAGAACGTTTTCGTCACCTTTTCATGCACTGACCGTTGCACTGAACCTTTTAACCACCGAGTGATTCTGAGGTCTCAAAACCGCAACTTGTCATTACATTTCACTTAAAAAGTAAATGTCATCTTTCATGGGCAGTCTTGAACTTACTAAACAGTTTGATTTGGTTTGGTGTTGAATTGTTCACTCCGAAAATTTGATTCGAGTTTCACCATGAATAAATCCTGGAAAGGCGGTCCCAGCAAATACTCCGTGGACATGTTGCTTTTCAGTTCATAGACTTCATAGGCTAGAATTGCACGTTATATGTGCAGAATTAAAGTAATTGTTCACGTCATCCGAAGGAGAGTTTAGCTCTATATTATCAATTTGCACATAACTGTACAAATATTCACTCTTTTATTTGGTATTTCCTTGTTTCGTATCTCTACCATCAGCTTTAGTGCAGCATGTCATGGCATATCATTACTTGTAATTTCGAAAAAGAGTAAAATAATTGTGGGATAAGTAAGGCATGGAAATATGCTCACGATTTCATCTCACGCAAGTTTACCTTTCGTATGGCATCTGATGAAAACTGTACAAATGATAAAAACACTAAACTAATTATTTTCGGCTAATTTCCCCATACACAATCCTTGTCACGTTTTTTATTGTTTTCGATTTAGAATTTTCATTTTGTTGCCATCAACCATTTTCTGCTTGTTAAATTTTTTAACATTTTTCCGAAACAATCCTCATCCATTTGTTTCCTTTTTCAGGGTGGCATGTACGTTTTTCAGTTGTTCGACTATTTCAGTGGAAGCCGCATCATTCTAGTTGTTGGGTTCCTGGAAACAATTGCTATTGGTTACGTCTATGGTCAGTGCCAGATATGCTGTTTTACGCGTTGAGGCACATTCATTTGTTATCATCATCGTCATCATCGATTTCTATCAATTCGATCAAAGTGCGTGAAAAGTGCTACTTACCTCTCTGACCAATGGTTACATCTAAGCTGTTCATCAACCCTTACATCTTAGAAGTCAGTCGGTGCATTCAGGATTAACTTCGCTGTCTCAGATCCTATTTAGTTCATGATGGGAGGTTTCCTGGAACGGAAATGTAAATATACCTTGTGAAATAGTACAATTCTAAGAATAGGTTGATTTGGTACTACTTTCATAATCGGATGATTGATGGAGTCACTCCACTGAGAGGGAAAAAGAGCGAAATGTCCCTGTAGAAAATGACATTTGTATCTTAATCTGCAAGAGCCTCCGTGGAATAATTTAAATATTTGAAAGACTATCTCAATTGTCTCTTTGTGATTCAGGATTGGATTTGGAATTAAATCGACCAGCTAAACTTTATCGGATTAAGTTGTTTAGTCGACCTTTTTACTAGGAATTTGCATTAGGATTTAGCCATGCATTCGAATTTTATTTCGAGGATCCGTATTTTTTCCTGTTATCTTGTTTAAACTTCATTTTTTTGTGAATATTGAGGAGGTTTCAAGTTTATGGAGTAAGGATGTCGGACGTTTTCATGACATAACGATTGATGAATCTCAAAGTGAATCTATTGATCAACAACGTTTTTAGTTCAGAGTTTTTGTGCAGAGCACAATGTATGCAAATAGTACAAATGAGAAATAACAGGCAGCTCACGCTATTTAAAACGCCATGCATTGTTTGAATCTCTCTACTTCATACACAGGCTGTAAACGCTTCACGAATAACATGCGTCTGATGTATGGATTCTCGCTTGGTTGGGCCCCAAAAATCTTCTGGTGTTTCATCACTCCTTGTTTCACTCTGGTACGTGGTATCAGTACAACCGGAATTTACGATAATTTTGTATGAGATTTTCAGCAACGGAAGTATGAAGACAAGTATTGTGATATTCCTGAACAAAATGTTATTTCACAATGTTTCCTTGACGTGTGGAGGAATGTACTTTGCATTACAGTTGTTTACACAGAATAGATAAATAGAAAGGAGTATAAATGAACGATAACCACCACATGTGTACTTTGAAGTACTTCTTCATTTGTAACTCCTTGAACGAGCAACACTGGAAAGAAAAAGAATCAAGCCGGTTTGAAATCACAAACTGCGAAGACGACGTCTGCTTGCCAGATATTTAAAGTGCAAAGTGTTGCCACATTGATGCATTAAATGCACTCATGTGGACAAATTGAGTGTATTCCAATGGTGCTGCATATTGTATACAAATAGTCAGTATATTGAAGACGTGAAGTATAATCCTCCACTTCAGACCAAATCAAACATCAAGATCCAAAGTTTCGTTATGTCGAGTCATGCGAAATTTGGTTTACCAATGAATGGAAAAAGTTATTTCAATCCAAAGTGTTCTAAATAACATGGGTTCAAAGTATCTCCTGAAGTTTTGTCGAGTGCTAGAAACTCCTTGAAATTTAGGAATTATTAAATAAATACTGTATTGAGATACTTATTTTAAGATGTAGATGTGTGTGCAGATGTATTTATAGGGGTATTTTATTTTTTATACTTTTGGATACGTTGCGATTATGGATAAAATATTTACTCCATGGAGAATATCCTTGTATAGCATCGCCGTTGAAGATCCGTAATCCACCCAATACTTCTAATATCATATTGTCAATGTAAGAAGATAATCACGTATATGTCACGTATATATAATCATGTTTCCCGTAGTGAAAAGCAACCAGTTAGACGATACCAACGGATTCAGAGAAATGCGCAGTATGCATGCCTCTTTCACGGATTTAAGAACCTGACCTGTTAAATGTTATGTTACAGCGCTTGTAATCCGCACCTATTTCGTTCATTTTATGGTCATATTCGTGATTTTATCCTCGGTTGGTTTGTTTCAAATCAGCCCGACTAATCATATGCACTTTCCCCTGACCAACTTCGTGGTTTAGGTTCTGTTCGTCTTCAGTGTGATCGTATACGAGGAGCTTACATACCGCCGGTCAAGTCAACCGGAGCCGTATCATTTTCCCGGCTGGTCGGTCAAACTTGGCTGGTTTATGGCCAGTTCCAGTCTGTTCCTGATTCCAATCACCTTGTTCGTACAAGTTCTGATAACCCCGGGCACATTTGTAGAAGTAAGCTGTTGATAACCTGTGCATTATCGATAGCAATTTTGGTACTGTTCATTTATCGTGAACCTGGTAAAGATTGCTTCAGTTATTCAGAAATAAAAAAGGCCAGTCAACGAATCATTCTTCTCCGTTTTCCTACCACTGTGCAAAAAGATGGTGGATAGGAGATCTGATTTCTATGCATATCTGCTGATATTCTCTTTCCAAAACACTCCACTTCACTTATTTAGCACCATGTCATTCTTTTTGGTAGTAAGAGATGTTTTTTATTTATGATAGGAGTTGTATCCTTGCAAAACACTTTTACATCAAATGCATTAAGAAATGGAACAGGTAAATACGTCGGATTTCAGTGGCTATGTAGTATCTCTTGGGGATTATTTTAAGCCTTCATTTAAATGAACGTCATAGAACAAAAGTGCACATTCTAGCACATTGACATTGTTCAGAAGTATCAACATTCTGTAATCCTCAGACTAAACCAGAAAGAGGCTCCTTGAAAAAGCTGTTGCGGTGCATCAATGATTATTTATCCGTCTCCGGTCGTCAATCTTGCCGTCCAAAGACGAAACCGCTTCCTATCTCTCTTCCTGCTCCCCAATCCGCATCTGAAGGCCAACAGTTTTATTGATTTGATACATTCATTTTTTCAAAGTTATGTTCGTATGAGCAAATTATAATTCACAGAAACCGGGCGTACATCTCAGCACTAGCCTCTACAGTTAGAAATCGATTAGAAATACATCAACCGGTCTGCAACAAACTCGTTAACATGGGTCTTGTCTAAAAAGCTGCCCGGTGGTCAAGTAAACAATGTACTCAAGTTCTACCTTTGAGATCTTCAGTTATGTGAGTAGATTTGCACTGATGATGAGACCCAAGCATACCAAAATGGCTATACAGTGCTTCCTGATCTCGTATTTGAAGTTTCACTTTCAAAATCCCTAAAATAAAATAGCACACATCAATCAAATGAACCTCAGCCACGAGAACATAATATCCAGGATTGCTGGACGCATTTTTCACTGAAGTCATTCGTCGTCAAAAATCACACAGTTCTAAAGACAGTGACTAAAATTGAGGGAATTTTGTGCCCTGTCGAAATAGAACTCGAGGAATTATCGGTTGGTGATTGTCACTAATAAAGGTACGAAAAACATTTTACTTCCGTATCAATTCTATTGTCTCAGTTTCAACTGGAAAATCGTTTGGTATTTTCATCCATATGTTAACTTATGTTTGCATCATATCTGTTCCGAAATTATCAAATAACTATACTTTATTGGAAGTGTTCAAACGACACAGCCTGAAACTAATCATTTTTTTTAACCAACCAATCTTATTTTACAATAAAGTTTTAAGTGCTGTGCAAAACACGGCTCGGTGTCAATTAGAATTTGTCTTGAGCGTGTGCTTAGTTTGCATAAAACTGACTGATTATCGATCTTGAAAATATAATGTAAGCACAATCAAAACTAAGCTACGCTGGATATAGTCAAACGATTGGTACAGTGGTGGAATGTGTAACATTCCGCGTGTTCACTGTTTGAAAAATGCGACGATTTGTACCCGGCGGACAATCAGACAAATGACCTACGAATATGTGTTTCTGACAAACTCAATTCAACCCGGAAGGTATGTTCTCGGTTACCTTCATGTTGTGCAATCAATTACAGGTACCCACCTACACTGTCACAAGCAACACAGTTTGAAAGTTAATTAAGATAAATTTAAGTGTAAATATTTCAAAGTGCTTCTGCTTTTGTGAGCGGTAAGTCACAGAAATTAGAAATTTAATATTTTCATTGTTTTAAGTCGTTGTGCACGTTGATTTTCAACACCAGTTTCCCAGCTGGAACGATGACATTTCAAATATACGTAGGCAAACATGCACACGGTTACACATATCGAATCAAACGTTTACGTGTTGCCTTTAACTTTTTGCAAAGTAGTCAGTAAGGTGGTAAGCGTCATCGTTTCAGCCCCACTGGATGTCCTGAGTTCAAATCCATCAACCGTTGCCAATCTTTCCACTTTTATATTTGCCCTAGCAGCAGCCGTAGCCACTTTCCTGAAGGTTGATTGTACATTTATTTGTATGTTATATAGATATTTGCGAAGATAAGATCAGTTATATCGCATGATCAAATCTGCTCTCATGAGCGTTTTCTTTACACTTTTATGTTGTTCGTCAAGCGTATCAAGCTTCTGTTGCAACCGCGTTATTCGGAGTCACTGCAGCAACGATTTCGTGATGCGGAGTCCACCGGTAAGATTTATTCCGTAAACTCCCCATTCCGTAAAAAACTACTTGATTTTCCATTTCGCCTGTTCACCGAGCTTGGCAATTGGTTTGCAAACGTTTCATCACCAACCTAGGTGACATCACCACCTCGGCTGGTGATGACACGTTTGCAAGCAAATTACCAAGCTCGGTGAACAGGTAAAATGGAATTCACTTCACCCGAGCTATGAGAACCAATTTTCAATATTTTGTCAACTACTTGTTATGTAACAATCTCTCCGAGAGCCTTAAAAGCAAGTGAAAGTTTTAATCCACGCTGCTTTCTCCCTGCCGTCTACGTGTCAATCGGTATATTCTGTCTCCTCCCCTCCCTCTCTTTTGTGTACAACTACAAGTCCGGATTTCCTCAATCCGTGCAACCCCACATCCGGTTCGGGCACAGGAAATACTGATTGCCACCAAACTGACTATTTAAGACCTTGGCGATTGACATTTTTGATTTTAGGAGCCAGCTTTTTTTCTGGAGCACCAAATGAACAATTTCCATTCAGACCCAATTGGGACAGGTGGACGGATTTTTTAAATAGTTCAAATGTGAATGAAGAAACGCTTCATCTAACTTGTTTGAATTGAACCTGTAATGTGAATAAAGGGAAAAAAACTGTTTTGACTGTATCATTTCTAATGACTAGACAGACTTTCAAAGGCATTGGTGATTACCGGATGAAAGCAACGTCCAAAAAAATGACATCAAAATGTAGACAGAGCTTTACTGAACAATTTTCTTGTTTAACATATAAAAAATGAGCACGAACAGTGTGTTCTAGACGACCTAGCTCTATGTAGTTGTGGGCAGTGTGCTGGTTTCTATGTTTCTCAGTAAAAAGCTAAATTAAAGTAATAGCAGTATTTATTCATTAGCAAAGCAGAACACTTGCGTTCAACTTCAATCAACTCCAAGAGACTCACAGTGACCCAACGTACTGTAAACGTCCTTGTTTTAGATGACAACGTTGAATTTTTTGGATTTCGCTAACAGGCTTATGTTGAATAATGGGCACTGTCAATAATACCCATATTTTGTGAAAAATCGCTATATAACCACCTGTTCCTTCCGATTAGGTGGCGACGTTAGAGCCAATAAGAAAAATTCAAGCTATAATGAAACCTACACATTTTTTGTAAATTTTAGGCAGAG
Organism: Echinostoma caproni; assembly: GCA_900618425.1. Classification (NCBI taxonomy): domain Eukaryota; kingdom Metazoa; phylum Platyhelminthes; class Trematoda; order Plagiorchiida; family Echinostomatidae; genus Echinostoma; species Echinostoma caproni. The sequence goes on along the minus strand of UZAN01041261.1, from coordinate 20,041 downwards.
CTGTTTGGTAATGTGGCTTCAAAACCACAAGCATTTCCATGGTGCAGTAAATAGAACCCTTCTGCGCTCACATGATCCCAACCTGCTAACCCCCAAATCGTTGTGGCACCGCTAAAATCGTGACAACATCCAGATGGGAGTTTGGAATTCAGTTCATACAAGCAGTACATATATAGAATTTCCCGGAATTATGCAGCCTGAAACAGGGATACCACTCCTTACCATGAACTGAAAGCAGCACCTCATCAAGTTATCGGTTGCTTAGGTGACACTGCTTTAGGCAAGCCTTGATAAATGTTTTTAAATTTTTTTCCTTTCAAAATCAATATCCTCATGTTTCTCATAGTTTTCTCTCCTTGTGCGTCATACTCCTCTGCGACATGACACTGAATCAAATCACTTTTTGTTTCGTTCAGTGGAGAAACCTTTAGTACAAGCCTGTTGAAAATAATAGATTAATATGCTACGACACACATCGGGGAGACAGAGATACAGGCTTAGTGTGTGTGGATCCATACAAACCTTTAAGAAAAGGCCTTGATAACCTCACAGCATCCATTCGAATTGTTCATCATACGGGCAGTGTAGAATACGCATCCATGATTCAGTATCATCGTGACTGATTCGAAATTGGTTGGCTCGTCTACTGGAAGACCTGTATGGCTGGAATGCACAACTTCTACTCCATCCTCCAGCAATAATCATCACATTGAATTTTAATCCTTATCCAAGCATAGGAAAACAGGTATGGAAACACTTTTCTATCAAAATGCAGTTGTGATCCCTGTCCGCAAGAATCGCCTCTACTTTTTTCTAAAACTATGGTTTCCTCCATCCAAAAGGATGGAATGGAAATATTAGTTAGATGTCCATCGACACGTCTGAGTGAACTATTGCTTATAGGTAGAACATCTTTGGCTGGATGTTCAAATGAATGATTACTTGCGTTTGAGTGCGTTTTTGAGTGGCGTTAGTGAGGCTTGGAAGCAATTCATAACAGTAGCGGACTCCTGGTAATCTACTCTGAACCGCAGACGGAGAATTATCGAACAGTGTAATCGATATATTTGAACACTCGGCTCTTCAATTTAGCTGTGTATGTACTTTTAGAGTTTCCTGCGTAAATTACAGGATGTGTCTTGGGAATAAGGAGCAACAGCATCAGCTTGAACCGTTCACAATCATATTGATAAATAAATACCGTCCAATTGTGTTGAGCACCACGGGCGCAAATAAATAGATCACTGTTTGAAAACTGGAATGATATTTCCAAGAAAGTGACTGATCCACACTCTTCCATACTGATCTAGGAGAACGGTTCATTGGGTCGGTCCATTTCAACTCCGAACGCAACAAATTGCGAGAGCATAGCTGAACGAACGGGTACAAGCAGAACACTGCCACTTCACGTGCACTAATGATGTCACCTCGGCTGGTAATGAAACGTTTGCAAACAAATTGCCAAGCTCGGTAAACAGGCAAAATGGAATTCACTTCACCTGAGCTACGAGAACCAATTTTCAATATTTTGTCAATAACTAAGTCTTTTTTTCTCATTTATTCTTTCAGAGGCCAATGGCAAACATAACCGTCCGAACGACACGCAGTTGAACTATACTGTATTTGACCAGTTGGGAACGGAAGCAGTGGATTTATTGAAGAACAGTCCTCTGGCTGATTCCAGTCTGGAAATGAATGCAAGCGGAAATACGATTCATCCAAATGACACAAACAGGCTGTGAAATCGGACGGGACGAAGGTGATATGACCCCTACCCCAGTGATCAGAGAACACAACCTGGAAAAAACCACCCCAGCCCACCCACCAAGCTATTTTACTCTTTTCTTTCGGTTTATTAATTTTTTTGTTTGTTCCGGAGAGTTGTTTTCTTTTATTCCATATCTTTTTGATCAAGAAAAAACCGTGGCAACACATAAATACAAACTATTACAATGAACAATTATTTACCTAACAGAGTTACTGCGATTTTCTATGCAAAAGAACCGTACAACCTTATTGTCTTTGTGGTGTCTATTTTTTGTCAGTCCGTGTTCTGATCAAAACCAAATGGGACCCCTAAGTTCTGTTTTTTTATCCTCAAGCCACTGATATGTCTACACATCCATACAGCTCAATTTTGATTCCAGTTTATGTAGTCAGAGAATTTTGAATCAAAAAGGTTATTTATCGTTTCCCCGCATTCGTAACCAGTTCATTCGGAAAACAACAACTCCGAACACAATCGTGCATCGTTCTACACACACATGTTCTCACTTGTGTCATGCACCGGTTTATGTGTAGCACAGATTTTTTTCCACCAATTCTCATTTCACTCTCAGAGCTTTTATCAGGCTGCATGTAGTCCGACTCTGGGTATTATTTTTAGTTATCACACTTATTTTTAACCATACCTTATCTATTCACTTTCAATTACTGCACTCTACAATTCAAAATTTCCCTACGAATTGAAACAGTTACCGATAAAAAATGGAAGAACGTTATACTGAATGTTCAACAATTTCTGTCTTTTATGGTTTGTTTTCTAAACGGGCTTCACTGGTCACTGAGGGAGAACCCTGTAAGGTATATCTAATGGGATGTAAAGTTAGTGAACTTTACTGCGATCTTCCATTGTGTTTGTCCACCTATTAATTGGGTTTCGGTGAAGTAGCTACTGTAGACGAACTTACTTGTGATCAGTTTATTGTGAGCCGATTATGAGCTGTTCAATGTGACACAATGCCCATTGTTGACGGGACCGAACCCATTTCTCTTTGATTCATCGACGAAGTCATCAGAACTGAGTATATCTAACTTACTAATATGTCATTCGAATCGAACGGGAATAAATGTATAAAATGCAACTCATTAGACAACACCACCCAGCGGCGGAGGCCAAAAGATTGGTTTGACCACATTCTCTCTCCAGAGGTTGTGTGAACGAACCTTACTACCACCGCCGAACTTTCTCTTGTAGTTTTGTTAAATGACAGTCCTTCAATTGTCCTTTTCTCTTATTGGTATTTGTTAGTACTATTGTGTTTAATAAAAGAAAGCAGAATAGCAGAAGTTTTAAGAAGATCCCAGCGGTTTTAAGTTTGATTGGGATCTGGCGATCTAGCAGTGAACGCCGTAATACAGCCTGCATAACTGAAAGTCGTGACCACGATATGCTTTTTGATGCGCCAATACCTTCAATGTGAAGATGGATTGCTGCTCTAGCAGCTGTTTTAATCAATGATTCACTGATGATATCTTTACATGTCTCAGTTCCCTTGTTGAAAATCAACTCACTCGTTTCCCCAGACCAATATTAGTTCCCGCCGTAACAAGACCCTGGGCTATCTTGCAGGGTGTATGTGCCCATCCCGTTTGTGTACCACCAAAGCTTCGACTTCCAGGATCGCTTTCCCATCTGTCATTCGTAGCCACACGACATAAGCTCATTGTGGTTCATCCTACGGACGCGTACGCAGTACACTGACTAGCTGACTAGCTTGGGTACGAAACGTCTGTGAACAGCAGTTCCAGCTCCGAGAACACACCAACACCAATGCGAATTCTGTGTGTATTAGGCAAGAAACATTTCACTCGTTTTTGTCATTTTCAGTTCTATTGAATACGATGTTTTGAAGAATGTTTGACCCAAAAAGCATTCACCTCTGACCATTATCTTCTTGTTCAACACGATCAGTTAAGAGTATTTTCATCTCACCAACCTAAAATGTGCTTTTAGGTTATACAGTATACCAGTGCATGACATGAAACCATGAGACTACCAGGAAGATCAATAGACGGATGAGCACTTTCTGTTGTCCGACGCTCCCCCGAAGTTTTGAATTCCCACGGTGCTTACAAAAGTGAAGTTCATGTGGAATAAGTTCCGTGTTGTATTATTGGAAATTACGCCCAGATGCACAGAGAGTCAGTCGATGGATCGATCAGTTCAAAAGTACAAGTGATGGCGATCTGCCCCGAGAAGCGGCAGAACATACAAAACGATTTCGTAGTCAGTAGCCCTAACCGGTAAAGTGCTACGCTCTCTTGCCTTCATCCGTGCTCTCTTCATAGAATCATTACACACATACTTCGATTCAGGAGATACATTACTGCGCGTCTAATGACTAAACTTAATAGGGAGATTTGTGTGAATGCAATAAAAGGGAGATTCATCGTACTTCTGGAGGGTGAGAAGGTTATAGTCAGCTGGTGTTTCCGAAAGGCTATATCAACCGTTAAGCTCAGTTAGAATTGTTTATCAGGAGGATGTTACCACCATGGAGCACAAATTGGTCGTCTATTATCTAAAATGACAGTCTTCCTTAACCTCTATCTATGGNGTGATCATTCAATATCAATTCGATCGATCATTTGCAAAATCAGTGGCGGAAATACACATATCTAGGACAGATAAAGAATGTGGAAAGAGAAATGTGAACGTATGTTACAACATCTTATCAAAGGATATATACCGAGGATAACTCTTTGTAAGTGGAAAGAGATAGTTGAGTGAACATTGTGCATGTATATGATCTCATTTGAATCTTTCAGTTGTGCTTTGTTATGCAACTACCACTGTTGTTTAGAATATGGTAAACCCCATATAAACAAATCTGTCATCAGGTGCCTCTATAGACCTCTCTGTTACTATTTCACCGTCCGAAGTCGTTTTTTAGCAATTCCTATCTGACATCAATCACGAGAATTGCTAAAGAAAAATACATTTGACTCAGTTACTTGTGACTGTGTACACGTGGGATAAGTGATGTTGAGTGATTTGACTGGCTATCCTTCGGATTTCACAGATCTAATAGTATCTATCAGTTCAAGTATGGATGCTCCGCCACATCCTCAGAACGGAGAGATAACTGTGTTACCGAGTAACCGAGCACATCCCGGTCTGGCTTCAGAAAACAATGAGTGGGAACGTCAGAAGTATGAGGTCACCAATGGCCCATAGGAAACTCATTTCGTCGATCACACAAAACCAGGTCGAAACGAAACACTGTGTCATGCTGCGTGACGCATTCAGAATCCTGTACAACACAAACAACAAGGTTCTGAAATATGCCGAGACACTAACCATTCAAAATTACCATCCCGAACTGTGTAAACAACGTGAATGGCTTATCACTCTGGCATTACCTTGGTAACAAATGTTTGGTGAGTAATTTTGACCACAATCTTTCTCCGCCTATGATTTTGTTATTTACTGACCATGTATATTAATGATCACATAGACACCAGTATGCATGTGTACAGATGCAGCGAAATAATCCAGGATACATTGTGCAAACTTGTATTTTTGACTTCTTTATTCAAATTCGTTACGCGGAAACTATGCTTACAAAATCTATATCCTTTTTAAGTCTATCAGCTTCATCAGCAGTGTGATAAACTAATGTTTACTGAATATAGACAAGTGCAATCCGTATTGCCGGCCGTTCAGACTTTTCGGATATTGTCGAAAAATGTTCCTTTAAATGTTAGACACATACGTGATACTCAGGTAACAGTTCACCTCATCATTTTTGTCGAGCTGCTTTCACCAGCATTGGGCGCCATCAATAGTGTCAAATGAGTGACTCATCAGTCGAGAAAAGCCTACATACATAAGACGCAGAGTCAAACACACTTTTGCACTTGTTGATTATGCATGAAGCTTGATCCAGTCAATTCATCTCATCTTTTAAGTGACTTGGCGACCTTCGTCATCCTGTATCTTTCTTGAGAGGTTTGAAACCTTGGCACCCTCCAATTCCTTTAAATGAGCTAGCTGCTTGTGGCTCACCAACCTAGTGATAGCTTAGGATGTTTTACCTGGTGAAAACAAAAGTTTGTTTCAAGTTTTATCTCTTTCTATAAATCAAATCAAATCCATCTCCCCATTCTAATACCAACATTTATTCTGTTTTCCACTACCGTTTAAACATGATTCCTATTTTCTGACGTTTCAGGCATTTATGTGATCAGACGCATATGTGTATTTGATTTTGCAATGAAATCTTCGCAAATGTGTTTTATACTCGCAAACGGATTTCCTTAGGAGGTGTACACCTACACACTGTGAGAGCTAAGGTACAATTGATCGTCATCACCAGAACAAGGACAAACCTTGACACGGTTATTGTTGTGGTTTACAGTTGACTGAAACGTTTACCGCATATGCTTTTGGTCTGATCGACTGATCGATCGATGCTACCAGCTATCATACACGCACGCACGAACGCAGAATTACTATACTATAATATTGATCCTTTCCAGGCGATCTGATTTCACCATTGAACTACCTGCTGTGATTGATTCTTTGCTTGCCGGATCGTCCGACTCAACCGCGACCTGATTGCATGTAATTATCCGTCCTGATTGTTTGCTGACGTGTTGACGCCCTAGCTTGCTCACCAGCCTACAGACCGGTTACGTGCAAATTCTGAAAATGAACGAACTGCTTAATTCACTACGTGATGTTTTACTTGCTTTACTAGGACGCAACAAATACACTAAAGGTCATCGCAACCAAGGTCGACCGATCCCATCATTGTTTAGTCCGACTGTCACATTTCTCATTACGCAAATTGCGATGCGGCATCGCCAGACGGGCATGAACAGTCACCGATTCCTGGACCAATGACGGCTGCACCGATGTGGTTCACTGCTCGCTGTAGTGTATCTCAGATGAACAAGGGCCATCTTCCAATTGGAGATCACTCAATTTCACACAGAATTATACTTCAATCAGTACCATAAACGCAAGCAACCTGCCAGACCTTAATCATATAACTGAACAAACCCAAATCCATCGATAGTTTGATATCTATTAGTGACAAGTCGTAGTCCGGAGCTGAGCCGAGTTAGAATCAATTGCATCCTCTAACCAAATTATTGCATACCCATAGATGGGTATCACAGGCATGATCTAAAACCTCTTTTGAGAATGCAGATAGCATCCTGATGAAAACACCGAAACAGGAACTTTCAATAAATCAGATGATTTTCAAATATCCATTGGAAAATCACAATTTTCACCGCAACAAACGTATGTTGGCAGACTTCTCTCGTCAAACCAAATGTATAAAACTGTTTCACCTGTCATTAGAAAAATTACCTTGGCGCGATCATGATCACTACTCAAATGGACGGAATAATATGAGGCATGTTAGTCATTTAAGAAAATACTACCTTAATTCAATATTTCAATTTAGCGATTTGCCTAGATCACTATTTATCCCACCCTCTACTGAATTGTATATTGAATTTTAAGTACCCAACGGATCCTATATCCGGATGAAAACTGTTCCAACTGAATGACTGACAAATGGCTCGCCCGCTCCCTCTCTCTCGCGACTGGTCACCCATGCATGAACCAACGAGGATGGATTGGGTGTATTCCACTAATTGAATCTACCTGTTTTCATAATGCCCCACGTAAAAATGATTTGAGAAGCCTAAGTAACAAATACGAACAACAATAAATCAATATGATTGAAATTTCAATCTTTCATCGTTTTATTGCCTTCAGTGTCGGGAATTTCATACAGCATCAATTCCTCTTTCTACATATACAATGTTGGTCAAAAAATGGGAAACGTTTTTCATCAAAACAGACTGCCTACAACACAGTCCAAATGCCAACAATCTGTCTTCACTTTTTGTTTTCCGTCTTTATTAATTTTCCCAAGTTATTTGTTACATCAGTTGTCCTGTAAAACTTCAGATGAGTTTTGATTTAATCTAAGACTTTAGGGGAGAATACCCTGACACTCAGACAAGATGAGTTCAAGAAAATGACAACAGATTTTGAAATATATATAAGAGTAGTCAAAGCATCACAACGTTGGACGGCTTCCTTCAACGAAGTAAACTGTCCCTAAGACGATCGGTAACACTTTTCAAGCTGGAAAATAGTGAAACGTACTTAGGTACTCTGTTCGTGGGGTTGGGTTTTCCCAATATCAACTCTCCGACATCCTCGCGATACATGAAAAAGCAGTGTTCAAATGCTTACAATGTCAAACTACTACCGGTTTGGAGCGTGCTCATCCATCTACATGCCGATTAGCGGTTAACAAAATGCATGCAGTAGTTGTTTTATTATTTTTAATGAACGGAAGGAAAACTTCACCTCTACTCATTACAAGGAGAATAAAGGTAAGGTTGGATTTGTTTCAGGTATCGATGTTCTAGGAATCGAAAGTACCTGATAGAAATAAGCAGTCATTTCTAGTTGGGTGAGGAAAATCAATGAGGTTTGCTGGTCCGGTATTCAGCAAATCTTCAATCTAACTCCATACATGAAGCATTACTTCGCGAGAAAAACAATAGATATAAACGGCTTCAGGAATGACATTATATGTTCATAATTTTTATATTACAATACACACAGCCTTTATGAACCTTTTGGGTATACAAACTAACAACCAAGAGGAAAGTAGAGCCGAAATAGCTCAGCGTGCAAGCTTCGCGAAGCTCAGATTGAAAGATTAAAAAACTTGGTTGAAAAGTATGATGGAATTCCAAAGTAAAACAAAATGACTAAATATAAATACTGAACGTTTTACAGCATAACTCTCTGGAAAGAATTGGGTGGAACAGCTGGTAATTCGCCTATCTATCGATGCGTGGAATACCGGAAACTGCACCGATAGGACATTCGAAAGCGTTAGACAAAACGCGATCTGTGATTTCCACTCTGCGGGGTCGTCTGCCGTCAGTGACAAGCGGAAGCTTTAAACAAAAGCTATTTTGATTTCTACAGTGGAATCGCTTTGCAACCCTATCGTCCCAAAAACAGAAATGTTCCTTACCCGGTTGAGAAGATACACTACCAAGAGTGTTGAGTCACTGTGGTGTGGATGCACGATGGTCAGCATAGGCTCCTCGGTTGACCGAATATCATCAGAAAGTTCGTTTCACGAGGGAGAAATGGGGTGCTTTTCATTGGCTGCACCATGACTTGTTCGAAGTGTCTGAAGGTAGTTAATCAGAAAATAGAGCTTACTACGCGGTACTAAAAGATTCAGTTGTTCCAGCGGCATCAGATTTATTGCAGTACGTGGCAGCAGTTCAGATAGTGAGATATTCAGCCAACTGAACGCTGCCGGAAGTACTACAAACGCTGACAAAATATGGAAAATCGGTTCTCGTAGCTTGGGTGAACTGAACTCCATTTCGCCTGTTCGCCGAGCTTGGCAATTTGTTTGCAAACGTTTCATCACCCGCCGAGGTGACATCATCAGTGCTTGTGAAGTGGCCAAAAGCGATGTATTTTGGGATTCACTGAGAGTGTTTGCAAGCTGCTGGACAAATTTCTCTAGGGTATCGGAAGTAAACTAAGCAGAAAACGTTCTATATTCCGAAATCTTGAACACAAATAAACTTCGCTTTCATAAAACTTTTCGGCTCCGGGTATCTACTATTTGATACGACAACACGAATTTCTGCTCCTTAGGTCACCGTTAGAATAGGCTTATCATTTCTGTTTGATCCCTAATGTACAACCAACCCGGGGCTTTGGCGGTAAAGCGATTAACGTTTCAGCGTGTAAAAAGACCTCTCGAATCCAGACGAATTACGAGGAACAACGATCATGTGTGCATAATCTTTCATACATTTGAGTCCCGCTGCTGTGTCCTATTCTGTGTCCTAACAAACAGATTAGTGCCGGTTTTCCTTGAAAGGCTAGACTACGATTATATTGACAAAATAAATTCATCTATCCGATCGTAATCCATCTGAGTTTTCCAATAGTTCATTTAGAAACACCACTCACTTATCAGTTTGCACGTTTATAAGATATATTCCTAATACTGCATGTGAGTTCCAAGGAATCCGCATGTCATATTAAGGATATTGAATATTGGGCATTTGAAAATCTAACATTTTACTTCTGGGCCACTTTAACCCAAGTGAGGACAAGCCGGCTTCATGAAGGAAGCCATGGCAACTGTTAGGAATAGGGTACAAACGACCCCTCCCCCGACCAGACAGTTGTACAGAGTGCTACGTTGAGCACATGGTTTGCCGGTAAAATTCAAGCAACGAGCGATGCATTTTGCAAACATTTCCGGCGAATCAAGGAAAGAAAAGGAAAATAAACAGTTTGTCACCATTGAAATAAGCCTCTGTGGTCGCCTTCTAAAACGAGGACTGATCCATGTTCTTTGTTGAAACACGATCACTCACCGAATACAAAAACTATCGTTAGTAAAAGGCTGTAATTCCTTTTCATTCTTTTTTCATATTACTTGCATGACAAAGAACTGGATTTGAAGCAAAATCGGCAGGAAAAATTTTGAATGAACTAAAATACATCCACAACGCGAGAAAATCCTTTATCCCCCTTTTACTCTCATCGTATTCGCAGTTATTAGCCCTCCGTTTTTTTAATTTACCCTTCGTTCACTCTTTTTGGATTTATTTCAAACCAAAATCAAATGTGTGTGATACATGTGCAATCACGTTCAACCGAAATAAGCAGAAGGCAATAACTTCCAATGTACTTAACATCGTGTTTAAACTATATATATCTCGTATATATATATATTTCAGATTTCAGACCCTAGTAAGTCGATTAATTGTTTGATTTAACTTAAACCTAAACTTCTATTTCTGAGACACGCTGATCACAACTCAAATCTCCGTTAAAAGGTCTCTTCAAGAAAGCTTACATATAACACGCACTATTGCAAAAGAACGAAGTCTTTCGCACAATGTGAACCACTTTGATATTTTTCCTGCCCGGTGTTATGTGTAAAACTAAAAAAAAACAGAATTTCACTGCCAACGTTGTTTATACTTCCATATTTCTGGTATTCACTGCATCATTCACATCTCTCTTTGGTTTAATGAGTTTGGTGTAATCCCATCGGATATCTACTCAGTTTCGGTGTCCACCGGAAAGTGCCATCACATATGCGAACCGGAAATGTATATCACAATAGCTATTTCTGCGCGTGCTGTGGAGCGCATTTCAATGTATAATACCTTAACTCATTTCACGAAAAACTAAATAGCTCAATATTTTCTGGACCGTAAAGTACACAGATTTCAAGCAACGATACAGCAGGAAGTGTATTTCCGATTCGGTTGTGATGGCATATTCTGCTAAAATAAGTAACAAGTTGGTCTTCCATTGAATATACGCATCTGTTGATATATCCGGTTGCCCGTTTCATTTGATGAATTGCGGATGTACGTGTTTCGTAGGGTATCCAATCTGAAATTTTCATAAGTACGTTAGCAGTATTGACCGTGCAAAATTGCTGGTGCAACGGGTATTATTTGTGATTGCTTCTTTCATCTACTCATGAGTAGTGTAACCGTGTTATCGCAGTGTCATTGGGGATAGTTCCTGAGCAAGAAGTCAAACCGACTGCATCGTCAGAACGCTGAGGCTAAGCACGAAAAGAGAATCATGATGGAGCGAACAATCACACTGTGAGTTTTCGTATTTATCGGTTGCCGACAAACATGGTATAACCACGCACTTCCCGAGATGTTAGGATTACCCCCTTCCTGGTGAGGTTCGAGATGATAGCCATATAAAGCCGACAGACGAAATTCAATCAAATTGTTTTAATATGGTGAAAAGATACCGAAGAAAACGAATTTTCAACGCTACAAAATTATTTCGCTTACTCATGGAATTCATACACCCAACTCGGTTTAAAAACGAGTGCAATATGCCACCCCGGTATGGCAAATGGCAATCACCTTGAGTTAGTGGTAGGCAGATTAATGTAATTGGTGCTCATGTGACAACCTGGTGACAGTGGCCCGGAGCTCAAGCAACTCGCAAAGGCCTTTAAGGAACAAATAGAGGTCAAGTAGGTCACTACAAAATATTGTCAAGTATGGTGCGTGGGAAGAAGCTTACTCAGAAGGAGGAATCTAGAATCGATGCTTCTCGTAAGATCAATGTGAGCACACATAAGATAGCCGGACGGTTTAATAGGTCTGCACCTTTTCAACTTCAAGTGAATCTGTTGTAACTTCCAGTGAATCCAACCAATCCCGTTCCAATGGGAATCCCACAAGATGATGGGTGTTTTGGTCGTCAAACGTTACCGAATAGACCGGGTCTGTCTAAACCCCATCCAGTTTGAATAAGTTCACTTCGCCGACAACAAACAAAAGTATTTTTTGAGTGATTTACCGAGCGAGGATGAAAGTTTCCGTGGGGTTCACTTGAAGTTTCAACTGATTCATTGGAAGTTAAAACGATATAGATTACGCTGTGGCACAATAATTGAAGCGGAAACAGTTGAAACCTGTCATAATCGCATTTGAGGGAGTTAGTCGCAAATTCCGGTGTAAGGTCCCAAACTCCTGCCTCGGAGATAAAAACGTCAATTGGACGATACAACGAACCGCTTAAAGGATTTCTTGGATGAAATACACGGAAATAAGAATGTACATGAAACTGAAAACTTCACAGACAGTGTGATATTTATTATTAACTGAAACCCAAGTCACTTGGAAAACCGAGTGTAGTTTCACCTGTTTTGGTGACGAAAAGAAATATAATTTACTTTGACCCGACGAGTGAAACCACTAGTGGTATCGTCTGTGAAACGAAGTGAAAAACACCACCCCATGGGTTAAGAATTGAAACTCTGTGATGATATGGAATGTCCTACTAAGCGGTGGCCCAACCGAACTCGCTATACTGCGTTGGGTACAAGATCTTCGTGAGTATATTCGTGCACTGTAGCAGCACATTATATTAGCAATTGCATCGATTGGACATCCTGAAGCTATTTTTCAGCATGATAGAAATCACCGCAGTTCATTACTTGCATCCAATAAAGCGCGGATTATTATGTTGCGGAATAAAAAAAACCCACGCGGTCTGCATACAGCCCAGATTCTACTTCAATTTAAAAACACTTAGGATCTTTTTATGCTGAAACATGAGTCAACGGTTCACAGGTTACACCACGAAATCAGCAATTGGAAACATTGTTGAGTATGGAGTGGATATGTATCGACACAGACATGATTCGAACTTTAATGTAGAGACTAAAATGGAATCAATGGGGTGAAGTCTGTTGGGAGCAATAATTTTGTCGTGGTGAAAATTGTTTTCGTTTCCGACATATTTTCTTTGAAATAAAAGATTGAAATTGAAATTGGCAATTTCAGCTTTTCATCTGGTTGCTGTCTAGATTCTAGGAAACATTGATGATATCTGCGATTGAGTAGCACTGCTGATGAAACCCAACCAGGTCGAAATCTCTGTCCAGTCCTTCCTAGCTTTTCATTTCACGCTTCATTTGCCATATGCACGACGAATTTCCACTTTGAATTTGAATCAAACTCTCCATTACTCACTTGAATTCGGGTTTTCATTGTGTGCTCCGTGGGACTGTTTAAACACCTAAAAATGTCATACCCGTCATACTTTAAATTGTTGGAGCGTGAACGATTGGTGTCTCAGTGCAGCATCATGCTACGGAGGTAAGTAACGTCGTTGGTCGCGAATGATGCATTCGTTTTAGTAGCGCATGGCCCGATATGACGTTTCAGAGGGAGGGAGGGGGGGTTGAACACACACACACAGGCGCATCAGCGTACTGAAAAATGAACAACCTGTATTTATGTGATGGGACTTGGGAAATGTGACCGGGGCACGGCTCACAATCGTCCCCCGCGCTTCAACTTTAGGCTGAGTAATCTGTGTGCTGCATGGTCGCAATACAGACACTACTGGGAGGCTTCATCAGAGCCAATGAAATCAATGAAACAGCTTGAAATGATGCCCGGATCACTTGAAATGTACTCAACTATCTTGGTCAACCTGAATTACAAAAGTTATAGACCTACCAAATCGTTTTAATATCTTATGTATGCTAACATTGATCTCACGAAAAGCATCTATCTATTTCTGTATTTCTCGTTACTAATAGGCCTCTTCATACTCGCTATGGTTGACAATTTCTTGTAGCGACTTCGTGGGAGGACTTTGCCCTTACAAGGTCATTGATAGCGACATGGTCAATGCCACCAGGGTGTCATATGACGAGGCTTACACCANCACCACTGTTGCCGGTTGCCATGCCGAAGTACAAACTCGGGATGTCTTATCGAACACTTTTCTAAACAGAGTCAGGTGTGTGGAGTCTGTGGGGAGCAATAATCTAGTCACGATGATAATTCTTTTTTACATGTTTAAGTAAAAGATAATTTCATGAAACCTCCTATTCTCACGTCTCATGCGGTGGCCGTTTTGACCTCAAACATGGTGATGATCGCGCATGTGGGGGAGGAGGTAGTCGAAAAATCTCGGGAGGTGCACCAATTATTTCCAAGGGTTTATGTTAGCTGAGGTAGGCGATAAAACATGATACAAATAATCTGTATTTCTAGGAAATTTGACTCAAAATGTATTGGGACGGCACGTAACAGCAGGCCGGGCAC
>UZAN01041260.1:33144-48832 GCA_900618425.1 Echinostoma caproni | reverse complement strand
GTACACATACAGAAGGCTCAATTGGCGATTTCAAACTAGAGACATTTCTAGCACCTTTGAGATATCGATCTGTCTGTGAAGAGTCCAGTATATGCTGCAGCAGTTCGAACAGTGCTGCTATACGGTGCAGAAAAATGGCCATTACAAAAAAACGATGAAGGCAGATTGTCGGTGTTTGTTTTGTACATCGCCATGTACGAGCCTACTGGGGCAACCGGACAATCAATGCTGAGGTTAGGGGTAGAGTTTTAGGCAAGTGCGGCTGCTTACTGAACAAAGTGATAGACTTCCATAGATTATGCTGACTAAAGCATCTGTTACGTATGTCACTGAATATATTGTCACCATATACATTTTTTTTGCTGAGGCAGATGATAAATGANTCATGTGGGTATGAAAACCCTGACCAGAAGAATTACCCCAACAGGTCACTTTGGGTACTTCGGGATCACTGTATTCGATGGTTAGAGACACGGAATGATGTGACTGAGCGTCGTCAGCAGTGACGCTCTTGCGTCTACTCAATGTCCTTGCAACCTTAATCTTCATGGGTTTTCACCATGATACTTATTTCCACGTTCTGATCTCCTCTCTACTTTTACATCCAAATTGGTATCCAGAAGACAGAAACGAAAACTGCCGAATGAATGAATAGTCATAGTTAATGATTGTTTAATCTAAAGCTGAGGTATCTTCAGATCACGAATTCTTATGAGTACTTGTGTAGTTGGTGTAAGAATACTGAATGAATCAGGGTATAGAAGACAATCTGGTTTCGGTGGACTGCTTTTGACCTCGCCAACACGATTGAGGAACCCGCAAGGTGGAAGACTGAAAGCAGGATTATCACATGTGTGTACATTTCTTGAGGTGGAGAGCCCTAATTTATTTTTCAGTACCACTAAAAGATATTCATAATATGCCTGTGAATCATTCTATGGATCTGACCACATGAGATTTGGCTTTTACAGCTTATCTCTCACGAATATACGTCTTTTCAATGGTTCTCCCAGAAGTTATTCTCGATGGTGTTAATGTACTTTTTCATCTGTATTCACACATTTTCTATATTTCACCAAAAACGGTAATGTGATTTATTGTGATTTTCGCGCAGCGAAACGTTTGTGTATTGGGACAACGGCAGGAAGGCCTCTTCCCCACTAAAGGTGTGGTGGAGACAACAGAATGACGCACAGAAGTCCCTTCACGGTTCAGCTGGGCGCCTGAAACTGAGTTCACCAAGCAGACCGACTGTTTCACCCTCATGAAAAACAGCCGTGCAAGAACTTCGAATATACGCGGATTCGGATTAGGCAACAACGATAGTCAATCCGATGAGCTGTGCACACTTGTGAAACTTAAGCTGGCTCTAAATACCACATTTCCAATTGGCACTACCTCTTTTCTGATTAGCCTGTCTTTCAATCGTAAAAATATCATATCAAAAGCATTCCACTTATATTGCCTCTAAATGCAATTGTCTATTCCCTTGTGTTGTGCTTCTTCTACTAGTGTTTTGACGTTCTACTCACATTTGTAAGTAGTGCGGTTAGAATGTGGTTTCCCACCATGATCAAAAATCAACAATACCGCCTGGAATGAACAATTTATAATTGTAACTGCAGACAATGCACATCCAATGACGGGCCGTTCCATCAAAATAGCCTGCTAGCTTCTCGGAATTGTAATTGACCTATCCCAGATGAGACGTTTTGTTCTCTGTACTCCAATTGATCCACACTCTTATTATTGTTCCCGGCTTTGCCTTGTGGGTTTATTACGCTGGGGGTTGTGCATTGCTGACCCACTTACGTGTTGATGAATGGTCATCAACTTGTGTGACACAATACACATACAGTACTGGCCGATTGTGATGCCCTAATATATTTTCTTTCTGATCCAATTGAGTTTCATTATATTTATCACCTATATTATTGCTTTAGGTATGGACAATAATTTATCTTTTGTTTACTTTGATCTACGTAGTTTCTAGGCTGCATGATTGCCAATTAAACGTACCTGACATTGGTTGCCCAGATTAAATACCCTCAACATTAAAACCACAAACGTTATCAAATATGAAAGTGCAATATATTCCAATAGGAGTGACTCAATAATTATACTAACTTATGTCCATAAACCCCAACCATCTCGGTTATTTGTTATGTGACATTATTTTATACAATATATTATCCGTTATGGCAATTCTGACCAAATAAAATTCTTTTAAAAACCGGAGAAATTGCATAAAATAAGGTTTCATAATAATATTCTGTTTGATAGCTAACTCACTGATTTCGATATCATTTTCATCAAAGCCGACCTTGAAATCAAGGTCATTTTTTGTGCACATCTTTTTTAAATTTACTTATTTAGTTAAGGAGTCTGGTTCACTTATCATTTGCGTTTAGACTTCAGAAAAGATGTGTGACGCTAAGGTCCAGTTTTTGCAGCTTCCTTCTAATAGCCCGGATCTTAATGTGATTGAAAATCTGTTTTCTGTCTTAAAGAGAGAGGTCAATGTGCTACCTGTACATGGGACATTGGAAGCAAAAGTGCGATACGTAATGGAGCACAACAGAGAAAATGAATTCATAACAAGGTTGGTCGATTCAATGCCGAAAAGACTCGAAAAAGTCCTTAAGAACAAAGGCAGATCAATTGAATATTAGTATACATAAACTTTACATCTTAATTATTATCAATGTTAATTTGTTGGAAATAAAAAAGTTTTCATTCTCTTTAGCTAGCTCTTGACTCGTCATAGTCTAGATCGACTAATACTGATCCAATGAGAGTATCCGTTACATTCTGAACCATTCCATCTACTGAGTACGAACGAATCAGGAAAATCACGGCTACAAAGACTCGCCAAGGCTTGTTTATTATTACTTGGAAAAAAATTGCTTCCGTGTAAATGCTGTTGCCAATATGAACCCATAACTGTTTCACAGGGACCCATTGCTTTAGTTTCGATTAAATCTCTACATATCCTTTTGAATCCTGTGCCCGGTCATTTCTCGGGCTGGGAGCGTGAAACATATTCTATTGACTAAACTATAGATTCCAGACATACTTCTCTGATTTTATTCGATACCAACTTAAGCAAAAAGAAATTATCACAGTTGAAGGTACTCTTCTTGCGTTATATCTATTAAAATTTAGGACGAGAGATTTATTTCAGAGACGACGAGGATGTTATTCCTGAAGTCTGATGGATGTGGTTGATATGTGAAAGGCGACCACTCTATCAGGGTGAGGAAAATACATTCGTTATGTGTAAAAGAATAATCCAAATGTTACTTTCGTAGTATCTTTTCAGGCATATAGGGATAGAATGTATCGCACAAATCTAAGCAATAGAAAGTTTGGTGAACTTTCGAAAATCAGCTTCATTTTTAATGTGAAGATGAATATCAATAACGTACTTTATCACTGAGAAAGCCAAACAACATTGAGACCTGTAGCTAGCCGCCTGCTTCCTCTCCAATTTGAAAATCGGCTGTGTTCTTGATGGTCCACTGCAACCGTTGCTCGTTCTTAGCAAACTAACAAACGTTGAAAATCCGGTTCCGGTATTGCATGATTGCTTTCACGTTTGTGTACTCTGACCTCAATCACCTGTTATATGCCACGGCAGAAGGTCTTGTTGGGACTTGACCAAGCTATGGTGAGGTTTGCAGAATTTGTAAAATTCTTCAGTTAAGCTGGCATTCCCTTCGAGGATGAGCTTCTCAAATGACACTACGATTTTGATTGATCGGTTAACAATGACCCTAGTTCTTAGACCTACAGCGCAGTTGGTCCCATGAGAACAATTAGAAAGTTTGATCACATTGATATGTTCATTGTGTGTGTGCTTTAATCTGTGAATGAACGAGTGAGATCGAGCGAGAGCAGAGGCCGGGAGAGAGGGAACGACATGAGTAGACTAGAGCACACAATCTTAGGTCAAGAAAACCGACAGCAAGATATTGTTATTGCTGTTATTGTCGGTCCGTCAAAGATATTTTGGTTCCGTATTCAAGCTTGATTGATAATCGCGTAGAGAATCGAATTGTCTGATTTATAAGCGAGATACAAAAGGCAGGAAACTGTAATTGCAGACAACGAAGAAAGAGGCAGAGGAAGAAGGGCGCCAAAGTGGGAACAGGATACACAGTTCTACACACACAAGAATGGAAACCGGTGGAAGGACTTTGGTAAACCGCTGATTGTGCTTTTGAAAACTCTGTCAATTGTGTGCAAAATTTAGTACCATTGGAAAAAGGGAAAATCGTTTCATTAAAACTATGATCAACTGCTTAGATATTTTCAGAGGTTCACAAATCAGAGCCCTTTAAATAGTGAAAAGAGTCTATTGCAATGTCACATTTACTAGTGAAATGAGAGTAGTTTAATTTTTTTGGGAGTCATCAAAGTGGAGCAGTCTGGATTAAGAAAGAGCAAACTCATCACATGGATATCGGAAATAAAGCAGATGCCTCCCAGCACAGAAACAAGTGCTACCAAGCCTTCCCCTCTATTAAGCACACACACACACAAAAGCATACACACAGTTCTATCCTCCATTTACATTTCAAAGTGACACAATCGTCAGCTCGTTAGGACTTCGATGCCGTGGGTCAATTTCGGAGGTAATCATCAACGTGCCTACTAAAAGCTGCTTGCGTAACGCAATTAATTCTGCGTGAAAAACCGAAAGGGGAGCCGTGTGCTTCTTGTGGTGATTCGTACGGTCCAGGAGTGCTGCCAGTGGTGGTGGTGATTGGGCTAGAACGAGAGATAATCAAGAAAGAAATGTATCTTGCTCCAGGCATTCCCATAGCTAATTACAGCTTTCCCCNATCGCCTAATGACCCAAATGTCACCAGTTCCTCCCTCGAACCGCATCGAACACGGACAAATTTGGCACTCCTGAGATAGAGAGGCAAATCAGGCAAACATGTACTGTTCTGTAAACTAGTCTACCATGATTGCGATAATGGCCAGTTCCATGCACAATATGTTTTTTCTTCCAGGTCACGACTAAGCTGAGTGAGATGAGCGTACTTGTTGAAGCGGCTCATCGCCGATTCTTGAAGGTTGTCCGGATCAACTGTTAGTCAATGTTGGTCACGAAGCACTCTGCCTGATCCAAGGCCACCAAGTGTTTGCATCAGTTTAAAAATACCGGGAACGTGAATATCCAAAATAATCTGAAACATGTTTGAAAATACGCATAACTGGGTTGTCTTATTGCTGCTAATGGCAGTTTGATCAAGGTGAGGCAAATGCACAACATCATACTGGATTTGGATTCCAATCAAACCTTCTTTTCTGGTTGTGGTCATTAGATCATCAACCAAGTCTTCTTCCAGCTGAACTACACGCACATGATTTTTCGAACTCAGTCTGAAAAATTGTTCACCAGAACCTCTCGGGTTTGAAGAATATCCTTTCTGGATAGGTTTATTTAAGTATAATAGACTGAAAACAGTGATAATGTCCTTTTTAAATAACATAAGCAAAATGAAAAGAATGTTTCCATCCATGTTGACCCTCTTTTTACGAATGTGACTTTATATATGCGATGGCAGACTTTTACGTAAAAGATATAAAATTTTTGATACACATACTTCTCGATTATTTTTTGTTCTATTAAGCTTTTCATCTAGAATTTTAATAAGTTGGATTTTGAAGATACGTCAGCAGGTAACGTCACTAAACTTTCATCCCGGAGGAGGTGTATTCAAATCCCCCCACTATCACTGCCTGACTTTCCGCATTTGTGAGTTGTATGGCAGCTCTTGGATTGGCTTCTTCCCTTTTCCGGAAAATTTTATCATCTTTTATTCGATTGAAGGAAGTAGAAATGAAAAAAAAGAAGAAAGCAACTTTGTACAGAAAAAATGACCGTGTGACTAAGTCGAGGATTGATCAAAGCATATTTATCAAAGATCAAAACAGACCAAATGTCTAAACCAATTTCATAGAAGAATATTTAAATGTCGTTCTATCTGTCACCAACCCAGGGCATTTTTACAGTGTTTTATATCTCTTTACTACCGTTTAACTCAAATTTCTGTTTTATATAAAGAAGGTTCAAGTTAGTCAAGTCAAGTCAAGTGAAGTCAAGAAAAGTTTTATGAATGATTGTTTAACCCATCCAACTGACGAGTCAACAAAAGGAGATCATTCAACGACCCAGCTACAGAAAGGTGACTTGCATTGGTCAGTAGTTACATTTTGAAAGCTATACACTAACGTCATACAAACAGGGAACGGAAAAACCTTTTGATCACCTTTTCAGACACGTTTTTCTCCGAGATGAAGAAAACTTGTTTCCCCCAATGGTAGCTTAGCACCGTTCACAAACATTCATGGTCAACGGAACCTCTAGTTGATCAGATCATTGCAACACCACAGAAGGTTGATCTTTGAAGGAACCACATGGCCAAGTGGTTAGTTCACCAGCTTGTGACCTGGGAGTCCCGGGTTCGAACCGCTCCACCACCGTCCTTCTTCTCAGACAACCTTTGTATGGTCGCACCCCTTTCCTGAATGCTGATTGTACATTTGTAAATTCAATAAATAAAAATTTGACCAGCCTCATCTAAGGATGCGCTTCCTGCCAGTCACTGAATAACTTATTTCAGATAGCCATTAAAAGCATTTGTCTGTCGCAGTTGGGTTCATATCAAGGTGCATTAGTTCATCCGCAAAGCAGAACAAGAACCGTAACAACAGAGACCAGAATTCATCCAAAAAGGACTGCAAACAAGTGGTATTGTAGAGTAAACCTAACCTGACAGAAATCCGGGTTAGTGATTCGGGAAAATCTGATCACAAAGAAACGCTCATCTAACCCATTTTTCCGTTCCGAACTGTTGTTGCATAATCCTAATTTGAAGCTTTTGGGATTGGATCCATCCAAGCATAACCAAACAGATTACGTAATGCAGTTTTCTTTGATCGAGGATTAGGATCGCAGACCGTCTGTGCATCGTGGATATGAACGAAATTCATTACTTTTGCATGCAATTCCTTCCTTCAATGTCTTTTTACAGTAATTACTGACAAAATTTTGTATAAATTTCATATCGTTTCACGTAAGAGATCGAAAAGTGTAAATGAAGTGTTAATATCTTTCTCGCAATTTTTTGTATTCCTGTACTGACCTACTGGATACAGGTTAGTCAGTGTTACAGGTGTTTGAAAAGGTCGATAATTACCTAACTAGCTACCAAAGTTAGCTATTGTTCATTTTTAATTTACCACACTTCGGAAATCATTTTTAGACACAATGCTCATTCAATTCAACTAGCCATACACTTCGGAAACAATGGACTCCAGATTTGCTGTTTTTAAAACTCATTACCAGTGCACATCAACCGGCACGTCGGGGGTTCCGAACCCCGGATCCCTCAACGTGCTTGCCATCCCCGTGCCAACCAGTTCAAACCATAACTGACTGACATCACCAAGTCAAGTTAGTTCACATGTCGTCTTCAGTGACATTTGATTAATTAATTGGGCCTAGCACTAACGAAAGGAGACACTTTAGTATATTCTGAAATAACTACATTCGAAAGCCTCCTACTAAATCAGGGCTTAAAAACAGGTATTTGACAAACGAGTCCAATGAACCGGCTACATCTAACATACATTTAACTCAGAGTCATTCGTGAGTATTGGTGTTAAATAATTGTGAATGGTTTTGACTAACTATCCTTCAGACCTTATCGTCATCTAGAATCCTGAATTTCTCCAGAACGATCACATACAAGTCACCCCCAGTTTAATGTGAATAACAGTAATACTAATGTGACGCGGATGAATATCGTTCAAATTCCGCTCACATCTATTCGATTCTGGCTAACCTGCCCTTCGGTCTGTCTGATTGCGGAATCTTTTCACTCGTTCGGATGCTCTTGAACAAGTGAGCAAGGCCGCGGTGACTTCTTTTTTCCGCAGCTAGCTCATCTATCTATTCATCCCAACAAATTGAATTAGACGAATAAGAGAGGAAAAAGCGTCCCAGTTCTGAAAACACAATGCGGTCTCGATCAATGTGTCATCGATTGCGACGATCGGATCGGACAGGGTGACCAGCGGGGATTTGTCTCTTTTTCCACCACAGGACCCTTTTGTTACACTAAATGTGTTTTCTAGTTCGGACATAGCTGAAGTCTTGGAACTCCATTGATTATGTACTTTTCTCTGGAGCACTTCTCTTATTGTTTGATCCGATTTATTATGTTTGCCGAAGCTGGGTGGGAGTGTCTTTTCAAAGTTCTCATTCCTTTGTTGGATTACGATGTTTTCTGTCTGTTCCGACTGTGTTGTTCCACTTAGTTGTCATTACTAACAACATCAAGGTATCTCGGGTCCAGATTTTGATTCTTATTATTCTTATTATTAATTCTTACTCTTAGACACCGTTAGATGTGAGTCGGTTAGTTTCAACGCATTAAATAATTGGCTCATCGTCATGTATTTTGGTTTACTGACTAAATACCATGGATACAATCATAAGAAATGGAATATCGGATTGTCTTTTTGGTTCGACTAAAAGCTTTGAGTTTAAGCTTCAAGGTCACAAAGATAAACCTTTAAAAATTCAGTTGGAAAATGATTTTACAAAATTACAGGGAAGCCGGGATGGGGTGCTGAGGGGCTTATCCAGTTGTTATTCAAACTGTGTCTCACTCTAACTAAAACACCTTACAACACTTTTGCGTTCAGGAAGCATTTCATAGTGCGAGAAGCAGGAAAATTACTAAGGTGAACCTTGGGAGGTTGTCTAAAGTTTTCCAACTTTTTTGAGTACCATCCACTTAGAGAAGTAACGAAAACCACGAAATTAGCAGATAATAATAAAGCATATTAACCGCTCGACCACGGTTTCGTTTCATATGCAACGCAACTACAGGCAAAGGGTTTGGAAAACCCTCTGTAGCGAAACAATTTCCGAGCTATTTGACAGGAATTTAACCAATCGGGCTGATAGTAAGAAGTAAAAGTAATTTTGAACGGTAAACGGTAGACTCAATAACTGATTTTTGACCTATCATCAGCTTTTTCAGAGCTTGTTAGTCCTGTTTATTCAAGGACTAGTTCAGGATCTATGTTTTGAACCCCTTACATAGACGGTGTACGTTAAACCAGTAGGATAACTAAATTACATCATAGTTTCTCTGGTTTCAGACCGGAATCTGTTTTCTTATTCTTTTCGGTATAGAACAGGATTTCAAGCCAGCAACAACGATTAAACTAAAAAGAGATAAGACATTCAGTGACCTGTTCATAGAGGACAGAACAGATTCTGGTCTGAAACCAGGAAATCCACGGTGTAATTTGGTGGTCCCAGTGAGGGGTTCAAAATACAAATACTGAACAAGTCCTTGATTAAACAGGAGTAAGGAGATCGAACGAGGATGAAACTCAAGTCTGGTCCCTTCCAAGTGCATAATTGATTAGGCGAACTTGTAAATGTACACGAGGATTCCTGCCAGATGATGATAGGAATAAAAACAAACAAATCCACAAACGTGGACAGAGAACCCAAGTAAAAATATTGGCCATGTTAATCAAATGTGGAATTAATGGCCTAATTAAGTTGTATATGGATACCATCCTGTAAAGCTTCAGCTGCGTATCATATGGAAAGCCAACAGAAGTCTCTGTGTGGCAACATCACAGACCACTAAAAGGAAACGACCGATGTTGAAAGAAGTGGTTCTGAGCTGCGCGCCTTTTCACAACGCAGAGTCCTACCGGTCTTCCATAGCTCTACACAAACCACTATGGTCCTCTAAAATCTACCGAAAATTTAAGATATATAAAGTCTCCGGCCCGGATGGAAAATCATCCATCATATTTAAGGAATATTTGGACATTCATTTCAGTCCCATTTCTACCTTCAGTGCCTTTGAAAATTCCTGATACTTGAAGATAAACCAAATTAACTCCCACTGCCGGAGAAGAACCGTACCATTGTCCATACCAATCCCGCTCAAATTTTATGAGTTACCGTGGACTGTCGCATAATTAGCCAAAGATTGCGCACTCCAATTTGCCAATCACTATGCACGCTGCACACTTGATGATATTGCTAATCTCATTCGCTCAGTGATTTTGATTCTTGATAGGACCGTCAGATAGATGTTCCCAGACTACAAAAAGGCAATCATTGGTATTGACCGACTGGTCTTACTCAATCTGCTCATCAAGATTGGTGCTAGTTCGGAAGCTTTCAGACTGCTGCGCAATTATGTCATAATAGATTGAAGGCATTTAACCTACTTCAATGACAAGAAACCTACTTACTCATTCAGTGGTCACCTCTGGCGTTCTGCTAGATGCCTTTTTGTTCCCGTTTTGCTATGCCCCGTGTGTTGACAATGACCCCATTCATTCTGCAATTATAAGTAACAATTACACAGGAGGTTTGCGGCAGGATATGAAATACACGCCTCGGAAGAGGTTGCATAGATTAAACGCAGTATAATCGATGGTATGTACCGGCACCCATTCAGTTTCCTTTTACTGAATGTCTCTAAACGCCAGGGTGCTGTATTTTCCCTGTTGGTCGACAAACCATTCACATAAATAGACTCCTTCCCATGTCTACTAATCAGAAACTTATGCCAACATCAAATCAAGTCAGATATCTTAGTCTCAGGTTACCAAACAACTGTCCATGCACATTCACGAGCTGTTTGGAAGCCTTCATATTTCACACTGCGATGAAGAGATAGTGAATGCATAGGCACCCCTCCTTCCCAAGGGTTCTACTGGTCCACACTACCCTCGCTAATTTGCAGAACAAAAACTTTCATCGACTAATGAGATAATACCTAAACACATCTCTTAATGCAATGGTATTATTAGGGACATACTTGGAGAGCGTTCCAAATCGAAAATCAGAACGAATATTATCGAATAAATTGTGCATCATGCGCATCTTTTGTTGGATCCGTTTTGGATTGTTCACATTAGCCGCAAAGTAGAGAGCCACTCACTCAAAAATACAAAAAAATTGGCGATGGCGTTTCAACCCTCTTGGAAGGCCTTTTCCAAGTCAACTAACAAGAGAACTTTTAAAAATACTCTGAGAGGAACCGTGTCTGACAATTGTTTTTGGTTTTCTCTCGTCGTGACTAATCCAGACATTCCCATACCGATCAAACTCAAGTAGACGTAATTCGAGCATTCAGAACCNGAACCCTTTATCGGATCCCACCGTTATCATCTGAATTCATACTCTTTGTCCTTCTACGAACGGCTGAAGCTATTGCGATCGAACTGCTTGATCACCCGACTATGCAGTCAGAAAAGTTTTCTAGAGAAATTATCTTTACCATGGCTATTCACCAAGTGACCAACTGATACCAGTATGTTAACTGGAAGAAAGTCGTAACCAAGGGAAGCTCAATCAAATTGTTGACACACGTAGCATTGCTCTGTACATAGGATAATAAGATTCACTTCACACAGGAGTAACCAATATAAGAGGCTCCACCCATATAAATGTAAATGGCCAGTTGATGAATGCATCGAAAAAAGCTTGTTTCACCATCGGATTTGGTTTTTAATGTCACATTTAATGCAAGATAAATATACGATCGAATTCACTTGGAGACTCCATCACCGACAGACACCTAAACCAATGTGGAAATTTCTATTTACAAAATAATCTGAGATCCTCACCATCTACACTACACAACGAAATTTTGAAAGCTGCATCTACGTCATCCATACAAACTCAAGGTTCATCCTTTTGTTTGAATGTAGCTGACATATCACGATTGTGTTTTACCGTCGGTAAAGAAAATGTGTTCACAGTGATACACAACTGATTACTTCATTGATAAAGTTGACTTTTGCTCAAATTTGTAAATTTGATATCCACAGATATGGTAGAAAAAAGTGACATCTTCGTCCCCCAATCCTGGTGCACAAAGTTGCTTGGTTAATTGACTTGACTTGTGAATACCAGCGAATTAAATTGGCCATCTTTTTTGCGTGTTTCAGTTAAACATAAATTTACATAAAAGGGTTAACCTTTCAGGTGGACTCTTTTTCCGTTATTTTTTTCCTTGGATATCTCGTTCCCGTGGTAACACGAAGTTGGATTACATGGTCCTGGGATAATAATGAGCAGATAATTATATATGCGTGACTGGTCCATCACCCACTGAAAGGATGAGCGCCGGGGGTGCGGTGGGGTGGGTGATGGCACAAATTATTTCCTGCTGAACCATCGTCATGGTGATAATGGTCGTGATCATCATCATCATCATCATCATCGCCATCATCGTCATCATCGTCATCATCATCATCATCAAGAAAGGACAACGTTTACGTTATTATTTGATGCTTCATAACTTGCAACGAAGCTTGATGTGAATTTGGGAGGGTTTTCTGAAATTAGGAGCCTCTCAATTGCTTCGCTTTGTCCCTTTTTTGGAAGATTTGAAATTTCTCATTCTGCCATGAGAATGTGGTTTTAGTCTAGGAAGCTTGACTGAAGAAGTCGAATCGATAATCACTGAACACCAGTCTATATGGCGGCGCACCAGAACGATTAGGTCACTCACTAGCTAAGTGATTTTCACCTAACTACATAAGGGGTTTAGGGTCGACCAACATGGCAGATTCGCCATTGCATTCTGGCCGCAGCGGAAACGGTAGGAAGTAGTGTGCCAAAAAATAACTTATGCAGCCAGTTAAACTCCACTGACCTATCATATCCCGATGAATCCGGACTGTATCACAAATGGGTCAGCAACTGTAGGATCATCGCGAATTTTACATTCGGTCTTAAAATAAAATGCTTTCCGGGAATTCGGGATGGAAAGTTACCCTTCCTTCATATAATATTTACGGGAATTTTTCATCTACCGAGTAGCGTAAATTGAAGAAGCAAAACAACACTGATGGGGTTTCATCATCCGTACGCCAATTCATTTTCACAAATGAGGATCGAACCTGGGACCGCAATCCCATTGATCAAGCAGCGTTCAATTTTAGCTTTTGTAATTGTAATTGAAACTTCTGTAGATGTGAAGCCTACATTTCTGTTAAAAATACACAAACTGGAGACAGGAAGATAAAAAGAAAGATGGAAATCTCAAACATTTTAACAAAGTCAGTGAAAACCTGTTATTCATCAACTAGAATACGTGCTAAAGAGAGAAGCGTAGAGTTAAGATATATGTTTATTCGAGAGAGGGAACACAACGGTATTGGGATCTGGTTGGTGGATGGGAACAACAGAAAGTTAGATCCGCGTGCAGCGAAAGTGTGGAGTCGATAAGAATTTTTTGTGAAAAACTTTTCACATGCATTCCAATAATGTTCGCACAGATTAGTTACGAAATCCTCCAGTTGGATTAAAGAGAGGTGGCTAATGATGACCAGTGCACATCGAAGCAGTTTCTAGTATTTCTTTAGGAGATTAGAAAAACAAGAATAAAGTAGACCGGGTGAATCACACTAATAGACGAATTTTGAGATAAGCTATTGTTGAATACGAAACTGACGAAGTTTACGGATGTAAAATGAAAGTCCTCGATACTTACTGACAATATATTGAATGTGAGAGATCCAGTGAAGATCTGCATCAATAAAATCCCCCAGGTATTTAATACAGCTTACCCGGGATACTGGTTCGAATAAGAAGGAAGAACGTCGTAAGGTAAAGAGCCAATCGAAATATTTGGAAGGATCAAGAGAGACACTGGATATGACGGAAAATTGTTGAAAGTTTTCCAGGTTGCCAGAAAATTGTGAAAGACCGGAAGAATCAGAGATGATCTGACATGAAACCACATTTTTAAAGTGTTTGAAGAGAGATATAGGGTTACTAGCTGAGAAGTCACTAATGTACGTAGAAAATAAGTATAGGGAAAGGACTGCACCTTGGAGTACCCCAGAATTGTTCCCTAATGGTATTGACTTCCTCCGACTTCTCCTGATGCACTGAGTTCACCGGGAGAAGTAATTAGCAAACCAAGCTAATGACTGTCTAATGAATGTCTCCAGTTTACGAAGAAGGGAACCGGGGATAGAATAGAAAACAACACGAGTAGTCCAGAAACAGACAACAAACAGATTTTGCAGAGTCATTCAAGGATTTGCTTATTTTATGCACAAATAAGGAAATTGCATTCAGCGTGCATCTGTTTGGTTTGTGGGGAAGCTAAAGAAGATCACACGGGACTAATTAAAGACAATAAGTTATGCTAGTTTAAGTCCAACAGAAGTTAGAGTGATAGGACGGAAGAGTCTGGTTACAATGGGTGGAGTAGAGGATTTGGGAACGAGAACAATTGTTACCGGTTTCCAACAAGATATAGCACAAAAGTATTTCCGAGCTTATTGCAAGTATCACATCATGCTCATCTTAACACTAGCCTGCAGGGTTATTTTTTGTTTTGAGGTATATATATATATCTATATATAATGAGGTATTGGCATGGCTATAAATCGCTGTTTTATTCACAATGTGCTGTGTGGGGTCACTCACGCAGAAAAACTTATGTTCATAAATTTATCTTTAGATTTCATCAGAGAACACCTATGAGAAAATAACGAGGAAAATACGACATTTGCAGGTAGGATAATGAAAAGGTATATACGTTGCTATAGCAACCAGACTGGCACTAAAATGAATGCACTGAAGCAATTCATCCCGATGAAACAGTTTGTAAATAATTTAATTGTTCCAAAAAAATATGGGACTTCCCGTATGCG
Source organism: Echinostoma caproni (assembly GCA_900618425.1). Classification (NCBI taxonomy): domain Eukaryota; kingdom Metazoa; phylum Platyhelminthes; class Trematoda; order Plagiorchiida; family Echinostomatidae; genus Echinostoma; species Echinostoma caproni. The sequence continues at coordinate 34,090 of UZAN01041260.1, read as the reverse complement.
GTGTAAACAGCAACTATCAAATAGCTATTGTCTCCTTCTACGGTTGACAATATTGTGTGAACTTGTGGAAGAAAAACAAAAACAAAACAATAAAATTGAGAAGATTATGATTCATCAATCTTTAGAAGGGATTAACATAAGAGAAACGTTTCTGTCTTGTCCCAGTTTAAGTAGGTAGATAAGCACGCAGTGAATAAAGTAAAACATTTATTGCAAACGGCACACATGTAGCCGCTCTATAGACCGGTTAGGAAGCAAGGACGGGCAACAAGCAGGCAGGCAGGCAGGTAGGCAGGCAAGCAGACCAACACAAACTCACACGTCACAAAACATCCGTTTACCGCCAAGCCGGTATTCAAACAATCAACCAAGCAATCAATCGATGAATCAATCCGACCACAGGCATGTGTGACAAAAGTACCAGTCACTTGTGGGCCGCAACAGTTTTATTTCTTCAATTCATCTCATGAAAATTTTTAAATTCTTAAAGGAGACGAATGGAAGATGTCATTTTTGTTCTAGTGTGTAACAATTGTTCGTTTGCGTCAAGTAGAGAAAGTGATTGTGAGTTTCACAGAATGCACAGTGATGCAGAATTTTCAAGAGAATATAAAGCTAACCTTTGATGAAAAAATCTTTCGGCGAAAGACAACTGAGATTGATGCGAACAAGTAAATAAACTTCGGCGCGCAGGATGAATATGGCTGACCAGAAACAATCAAAAGATAATCGATACCAAATTTAAAGTGTAAAATCGCCTGATAATAATCGTAATGATCCAAATTGACGCCGATGGAATTGTATATCCTGTGCTTGTCGCATCGTCATTAGTTGATTGTGTTGCATCGCCATCGTCGTCGTCGTCGTCGTCGTCGTCGTCATCATCGTCATCATCATCATCATCATCATCATCATCATCATCATCGTCATCATAACCATCAAGAAT
>UZAN01041260.1:12208-25235 GCA_900618425.1 Echinostoma caproni | reverse complement strand
TGACTTGCATAAACGGCGTCCACTCTTGATCAGAAACGACGATTGTTGCATCTGGGCCCTTCTTTATTATTAAAGTACACTTTCCTTTTCATGGCGAAGACGTTTAATAAAAGGTGTTGATATTCTGCCATGTTGAAGGAACAAAGTTATCACAGGAGAGCATATGTCAAAAACACGGTTTAACACTTCTGTTAGAAATGTCATATTTGACAAGCAGGTTGTGTTTGAAGGAAAACAGTCGTTAAGTGACTTAAGAGACGATCTAATCAAGGCAATATTGTCTGGGGAAAGATCTCGCTGACGGAACATGATTTGTTTGGGTCGAGTAAAAGAAAAGCGTCCTGAGAGTGAGTAAATCTTAGGTCTGACCAGGATCAGGTTGTGGTCACTGGTGCCTAAGGGAGAGAACTGTTTGGTGGAAAAGGTGTCAGCGTGGTTTGTGATCATGTGGTCTAGAAGAGAGTTTCCTCTAGTCGGTTCAATAATCAGGTCGCTGACGTTTAGACACAATAAAGGGTGCAGGGGGAGCGTGGTCCAAGTCACCAGCTATTAGATGCAAGCTGTCAGCAAGAGATGGGGCAATAACCGGTAGAAAAGTATCATAAAATGTATCAGTATCTGACAATCTACACTGGGGTGCAATGTATAAATTAGTTATGGCGATACAAGAAAAGCGGAAAAATTTGGGGTAACAGACGATAATCAAGCAATCAACGCCATTCTGTGAATACTTAAAGAGTACTTCAGAATTGCCGTACCAATTGGAATTGATGTAAGTAATCAAACCGCCTCCCAGCTTCTTCCTACACCTGTCTGAAGCAGACGAAATTATCCAGTTGGATCACGGAATCGTCCACATCCTCATTGAGCCATGACTCCTGAAGACAGAAGACACAAGAGGTGCGAAATTCTTTTCGCTGGAGCAGGTAGGATAAGTCCGGAAGCTTCCCAAACACAGAACGGACATTGTTACTCACAATGGTAGGTACGGTTATTTTGCTGGGAGTAGTACGACCGAGGGCAGCTTGAGAACCCGGCACGAATGCGTTTTCCGCGTTTGACTAGCAACTGGCACTCCAAACATGGCAATATGGTTTTTCACAATAACATCCTTAATTTTTAACATGAATTCCCTTGTTTATATGGTTAAAGCACGCATATTTAGCAATTTGGGTAGATAAATTTCAGAACGCAACGAAGGCGAGAAATTGTTGCGCAGCCGTTCAAGGGGCGCGCTGATATTATATATATATGTTGTTCTATTGTTCGCCGAGCTTGGCAATTGCATTGCAAGCGTTTCATCACAAACCGAGGTGACATTCTCAATGCAGTAACTATATATATATATATATATATATGGTGGATTTCGTCGTGGTAGGATCAAACGAAGTCTAAACTGAAAGGCAGGAAACACTGCACAGTTGTCTCAGCGTGTTTTGGTTTCATCAGCAGTGCGAGAACGTAAGAGCACTACCCAATCGACCACCAGTCAGCTGATCAAAGCGCTTTTCACTTTGTCTATGCATGATCTAACATCGCCTATCTTTGCGAGCTTGCTACGGGCATTAGACCTAACTAATCTCAGCACTAGCCTTCAGGGTTATGTACAGCATACAGCATACATAGAGCATAGAATCACAGTGCAGCTTAATTGATTTTGGAAAATATTTAACTGTATCTCTTCATGCACAAGCGTTATTGTGCTGACCATCCTTCTAGCAAGACGGTCTACCTCTTTGTGTGAGTCAATAAATGGATGAAATCATTGCACTCAGATATGCAAAACCAAAAGTCATTCAAAAGTCATTCATTGTGGTCATCAATCGCTTATCCCGTAGTATAGATTGAATATCAAGTGAGTGCGACCAAACTATCAAAAGTGCTCCTTTAAAGTGAAACTCTCGGCTTCTGTCACGCCGTAGAAGTGGTAGATACATTTTGTCTATTCTTAACACCATCGAATCAATTGTCACGTTTAACGCTTAAGAGACAGCAAATAGATTGTTGACTATTGAAGAAACAACCACTAGGTGTTCGGGATAGGGATGTAGCTGTTTGAGTAGCAAAAGTAATCTACTGATCCCTGGTTGATGAAACTTTAAAAACTGATACACTTTGCACATTTCGAACATTGATCGAACAAAATCAATCTTTTGTCCAAATACTTTGTTTCCCAGATGATGATACGGTAACTCCTGCAGTCTACAACTTGGGATGAATTCACATTCAGGGTTATTTTACCGGAATGAACTTTTGCAGAAGCACACAAGGTATCTATCATTGCGAACATTTCGCACAGTATGATTGTTCTGTTTACTCACATCCCTGGTGGCTCAGCACAGAGGATATATGTACTGCCGACGAATCACAATAAACTTACTTACTACGACGGGTACTTGCGGAGCAGCGGTGTTTGGTGACCGATGCCGTTAGACCAAATGAATGGACTAACGGTTAATGAAAGCTATTAAAGAACCAGCTTCGACTAGTTTTCCCGGTCAGCCTCAGTGTGTGTGAGCTGCTGGACACATTGATAACGCGCGTGTGGATCTGGAGTACAAATCCTAAAAAGGCTGGTAAATATGCATTATACATGATGATCTCTAATTGGAGTAAATCTAGAGTCCGGTGCTTGCTAAGTTTATGGTTGATTAACATAAGATTGTACATGATGTCTTCCTGATTAATTTCAGTAGAAATCAATACTATTTATCACATAATGGCATTTAAAAGTAAGGAAATCTCACACAAAGCTAGTTTCTTGTGATTATTCAGGGATTCGTTATTGAAGCAAATAAGTGAGTCAATATCCTCTAGGTGTTTTATATGTCGATAAACCAAGATGATTCTGAAAGACGTTCAGCAGGCAGATTTCACTATAAGATTTGGTATGGAGTTCTTCGTGATGGCAGCAATAGTCCTTTGTCTTCAGCAATGGGGAATGAATATCTCTCCAAGAACCCGTTTGCAAATGAAGCGATTACTTTGTTTTGTGGGTCAGATTTAAACTCAAGTGAAGCAGATGAGAGTTAATTCATATCTGAGATGAACTGGAGAGGCCGCAGTGCATATAGTGTTCTCAAAGTTTACCAACCACCCTTCATACTCCATCTTCATGCGCAACCTCAATCGACCTTACTCAAAGGAGGCAATGCGCTCGAGTTTCATTCTCGTTAGAGCTTATCGATGATGTGTAACCCATCGGACCCGTCGTATGGATGGTATGTATGTTATCCCTGTAGCAACTCAGCCGACCAGCGTTAGTTACCAAATCCGGTTTGTTTGAATTTTTCTTTCCAGTGATAGCCACTCAAATCATTAGCTGTGTTAGTGAACTACAGTAAAATAGCAGGTCTCCCATACGTGATTGTGCAGATGTTCCCTGTTTCAACAACAACAACAACAACAACAACAACAACAACAACAACAACAACTACTACTACTACTACTACTACTACTACTACTACTACTACTACTACTACTACTACTACTCACTTGCGGTAAGTAATCGACCTGAGGAATGCTTGCATTAGGATTTTGACTGACCACTGTGTCCAGGTTGTCTACATTGACTGAAACTAGTGTAAAATTTATCCTTGAGGCAGTATGACATAATAAGAAAATCCATATCAAATCGAGTGACCCACAAACCTGAGCGAGTCTGTGATACTCTGAATTCAGTCAAGTCTGGGTTGTGGAACGGTTTTAAAATTGCTCTCCAGATCGAGATTCAATACATATCCACAAACGCTCACTGTTTTCCTTCGTCAAAACCAAATGAAGTGTCCTGCAGCTTTATGTGCTCCCTGATTGCAACAGAGAGAAAACTAAACTCCACCCTGTGAAGAGACTTGCATGCATTCCCTTTTAGTTTCCGTGACGAAACAAGTGAGAACAGTGTTATTTTTTCTTGCCTTGTAAGCAACTGACCGCGTCCAGCTGCTCCTAATCATCTGAATGCTAGGAACTCCAAGAGCTAGCGAAACCAGATAACCTGGTAGGTTAAAAGTTTCGAAGGTGGAAGACGTGTCTGATTCATTCGTTACACCGATTGTGTGTATGAGTAGATTTTAACTTCTAGTAAGGTAAAATCATTGATTAAAGGTTGCATTAGGGATCAGAAAGTGAGGGTGAAAAGATTTGCGTGGTCGATCACTATTTTATGCACAGAATTCCCTCTTTTTACAAGTTTGTCAGACCAAGACAGAAGAAGAGCCAATATTGAGTTAGTGAAGTTATCTGCAATCAGATACAAGTTGTCATGTAGTATTTGCTTTCGTAACTATATCTGTACAGTACTGTACAGTACTTCTCTAACTCAAAAATCACTGGTAACTCAACCACCAACAATAAGGGATTGATTCCTACTCAATCATTTATCTACCATCGGCTTATTTTAACCAAAATACGAGATGAAAACGATATCAGGACATCACAGCAAACGTTTATCCGAGAGTGAATACGTTTGATCAGGGATCGTGTAAACGGATCTGAGTGACAGGTAGATAAATTATGATGTACGAGATGGGGGCTATCAGTGGGAATCGTGTTCTCAAAGTTTTCACTGAATTCGGTGTAGTGAACACACCATAGTTTGACGCTGGATTCAACGAGTATTAATAGAATAATGTTTAAGTCAGTCAAACTGTGGCTTGGAATCTGGATCGTTTTCCCGAGCAAACGAGCAAGATAACGGGAAGTTGTAAGGTAAAATGAGCATGATAAACTGCAGTTTTCAAAAAATCGTAACAATGTTCATAGTCCCAGGGCATGTTGGTTTTAGAATTTTCAATAAGTTTTTCACTGAATAGTTTTCTAATGAAAACCTGAATGTGGGACGATAAACGGAAATCGGTACGTGTTGTGACAGCCAGGTAGTTGAGGGACGGAACCGTTGAAGTGGGGCAGAGCTACTGAACCGAGAGATAGGGAGGGAGAACCATCAGAGCAGCGAGATGTTTAGAGAATGCGAGTACGTCCATAATACTTAAATGCGTGAAGATGGAAATAGACGTGGAATAAGTAGTTATAAGTATAACATGCATTCTGGAGAAGGTCAGTAAAGTCGTACTGATTTGAAATTACCCGAACGAGCAAAAGATCATCAATATATACTTAAGGAGTTTCACCGGAGCAGTAAGCTTTGACTTATTTTCAGTGAAGGGATGAGGAAGTAAAAAACACACTCCGTAAAAAGCGTGAATTATTCAATAGGGACCAATAGACCAGAATTCGTAAATTGATTTGGTTTGGAAAAGCAGCTTTTCAACTATTTATGTGAGGACGAGGGATAACGGAAAGTTTCTAGTTTCGAAGATGCATGGTTTGAGGAACCTAGTTAAATTAAATGAATTGATCGATAACAACATCAACACAAAAAGGGCTTACAGAACTGATAAGAAAATGGAAAACGGAAATGACTGTATCAAAAATATCCCTACTTGGTTTGTATAAAAATACAGGTATTGACCAAACTTGTGTAACATCCTGATTTTCATCACATTTGTTCCTCTCAATGCTTCATTCTTCCAGCCTCATTCACGGAATTGAAAATTGCCCCACATCAAACGCAACATATCTGATATTATATCCACTTATGTCTTCGCTTCCATTGGCCACAGGTTATTAAAATGTACTATTTCTCAATTTTGACGATGAGTGCTGGTGCATCAGTTGTAAGACAACAAAGTCACAGTAAAAAAAACTAGAATTTATTTATCGAAACGACTAATAGGTTTCATACAGGTTTGTATTTTCCTCTTGTCCATAATCTATTTTCCCTTCTTCATTTTTGAGCACAGGAGGCAGTCGCTTTAGCATGGAGTTCACCAAGTTGTCTGCCAAGCAGAATTTGCCAGTTTCCTCTAATACACCCCACTTAAACACTGACGACCAATGTCGAGGTAGCTAACTCATCCCTGTTTCATCCGGNCTTGGGCATGGTGTCACAACAAGAAGCTTATTCAACGAGTTGGGCAACTCAAGGTGAACAACTTGTACATTTCTTGGACTGTTTTCAGGTCTTTCAATATTGTGGATATCGCATGAGTAGTTTATAGCCAAATAAGTTATCAATTTATTGAAGCTAGAGTATTTTCGTTAATTGGCTTATTTACTGTGTACTGAGTCAACAGAGATAAGCAACTTAGAATATGTCTGCTCAACTTAATAAACACTCATGGAACTGGAATCATTTATTGAAAAGCATAAATTCTCATGCTGCTTTGCTTAAAGTATTTTTGAAATCTTAGCTGTAACTTTCGAACTAGTACAAATTATATCGCAACACTCAAGGTTGTGGAAACTCAAACGGGGATGGAAGAGAACTAAAAACATAGATGTGGGAGTTAAAAACTGGAATAAATACACTCTACTCATAGCCACCAATATATAAGTATGATATTGTAAACTGAAATTTATATTCAAAATGAGAGTGATATTTCAAGAGTTTGATTGACACCTGTATATTGGTCGTAGGGAACAACAGCTGAAGAATATAGAAGTTAGAGGTTTCAGCGATAGTAACCGGGCTGGTATAAAAGGTTCTTGGTTATAAGTTATGAGTTTTCATGAAATTGGGATAGCACTGACCCAAAAACATTTGTTTTATCAAGTCGCCTCAAGTACTTCATGTACCGGAAGGTGCACACTCCACTACCCGACAATCTACGAACCACGAGGGGAACCAAAAAGAATGCACAACGAGAATGCGCGTTACAAATAAGATTATTCACCTCAGAGTGTTTGTAACATCAGGTTTGACATGTTCCGGATCAATCAGAGAAATGGAAATACATGCTATGTGAGATGTTTGTAGCAGGACAAAGTGAAAAAAGCCAAAAGTATTTGATTAGGTCAACGTGAAGAGGGTATCCGAGGTATGCTTGAACTGAAAACGAACAGTTGTTGCATGTTTCTGTTTGGTTGAATAATTGAAAAGGGTCAAGCAGCACATGAGAAACATTGCTACATGAAATGAGAGGCATTTAAGAGAAACAGAAATTAAATTTGAAATCTTTTTCGGAAAGTCAACCTGTTTGCGATCCGTAGTGAGGTGTTGAGCCAGTCGGGTTAAAATGGAAGCGAATACAAACACCTAATGAGCTAACCTGGGAATGAATGAAGGCGCTTGAGACGTGAGAGGAGAATAATAGTCTACTGAGTTTAAAAAGATGCACGGGACATAAGTCTAGATTATGCAAGATTATGATCTGAAGTTAGTCCGCATTAGTCTACAGAAGAAGACTATCAACATATCTGTCACTGAGCAACTAATATATGAGTGTAATATTATCTAATTTTGGGATATTGGGCATATTCAACCATAAGAACACAGAGTCATTGTACATTGAGAAGAGGAGAGACTGACGTTATGGACATGTTGTAAGATGGGAAAAACTTGGTTATTTTTTTACGATGGACTAAGGAAAACTCAGGTCTTCTGAATATGGATCAAGCACGGAATTAGCAATCGTCGTCACGGAGGATACGTAAAAAGAGAGATAGGGCGACAACCGCATAGCCCCTTGAAAGGCGTTGAATGTGAAGATTGTGAGGCAGGAACCATTTTAAGAGAATTGTTTTCGGAAGGTGAATTGTGATGGATCGGACTCTGAGGAAGAGAGAAATGCGAGGAGTTTTATCCTGTTAATACTATTGAAACAGCCGTCGTAGGAACCGAAACACACGGAAAACGTTTTTCTTGTTCTCCAAAGAGCCAGAAATACATTGGGTTAGGACTTGTGAGAAAGACAATGAGAGCAGAGCGTCACCATGGAAAAGCCAACGTTTGGGGATCCAGTCAAGTCAAGTCGAAGTCAAAAATCGATTTATTCATCCTGATGGATGGATTCTCAGATTCTTGCACTCCAGGAACATTTATCGTCGCATACAGTCACGAAAAAAGGTGAGAAAGAAAACACCATCGTTAATTCAAAGGAATGTGGAGTAAAAAGTTTGAAAAGGAATATAAAATAAGTAGAAATTTCAAAAGGTCTTCTCTAACGAATGCCTTTTGAGCCAGAAATCTCGAAAGATAGGGGATGACAGACAAACGATAGGCAGTGGTACGAGCGTACATCAGTTTATAACGACATCTTGTTACGGAAGTGGATATGCATTGTTTAATTTCTGTGTGTAATGGGTGAGTGGTGTCTGATAGGATATTGTTACAGAAGTTATGGCAAAAGGTCAAATGTTTATCGGCGATAAAGTTAAGCAAGTGCAAATAAGGAATACCGCTTGTGCGATAAATAATTTTAATAGACCGTCGTAGAAATGTGTAATCTTTGGCTCTAAGACCGGCAAATAAAACTGGGGAGCGGTAGAGGAGATGAGTAACAACACAATAATATACAAATCGGGTGAGTAAATACAGTGGAACTTTCAAAGAACGCAAGCGGGTAATAAAGAAATAAATTCATCTAATCTTTACACAACTGGAAGATCGAGGATATTTCATTGAGCGGACCACTTGAACGCGGGAGCATTTTTTCAGAATCTTCTACTTGAATAGTAAGTTTGGAAATTCACTGTTGGATAAGCATTTAGATGTGTACCCTTTTAGCATCAGGTGGAATACATTCTCTGACAGCTAGATTTAATTTGTTTAAGCTTCAGAAGTGCAGCACGAACATCTGGGGTTTGAATGATAAATTCAAAAGGGTAGTCGGTTAAGGTGAAAAACAGGCACGATGATTTGACAGAATTACAATTCTTATCAAGTTTCTCCTTCACCCAAGAGATTCTTTTGTTTGTATAAGTTTGTGTAAGCTCCGTTGCATACTGCACGGAAAAGAAGAATCAACATTTAGGGGTGGGGGGGGGGAGANAGAATTTTGTATCATTCAGAGAGGGGAAGTGGACTCCATGAGAGAAGAACTCAATCAAAACTTCGTGTTGCATTCCCGGCGATCGCGCTACACCTGTACTTTGTGTCTCATTTTCACCCTTGAAAATTTAACGCATTATCATGCGCCATTCTTATTCACAGAATCGCATTGTTTTTCTCAAACCCGACCCGATACCTTGTGATTATTTATCAACTTGTGTGACACCAGTTTCTCACTGTTCAGCCTAGACCAAAAAGCGCGAATGCGCAGACTGACAAGTTATTTTTATTGCACCCCCTGGCTAAAATCACTGTTGGTCAGAGCTAACATTATTTTCATTCTGCATTCTCGAATTCACATGAACGATTGAGTAATTTGTACGCAAGGAACCTGGTTGAATATCAGGAAGACACTCTGTGGACTACTTTTAACTTTACCTACAGGATCGCGGAACTGGAAAAAAAGAAGACTGGAGATGGCGTTATCATATGCGTTAACACATCCTGAGGTGACACGTTCCAAGTTATTTTGAAATTATGTTTGAATGGTATTAGATGCCTAATCATGCAATGCAATCAAAGATTTCCCCGTTTCATCCACACAATTTTGTCCAACTCGGATTCAGACTGTAGACCCCCTCTGAATAGCACGGGATCAGGTGGAATCGAGAAGCGCTGTAGACACAGCTAATGCGTTTCACAAAGGTAAGCAAATAAATACGACTTCTCGATCACAAACTGGTTCATTACTTTCTGTCTAATCGCTTCCGGTATGGTTTATTTGTTGGCTTACCGGCAGTCACCGTATTCAATTGTATGTGATCGAACTCACCAAAGTGCTTAGAATATCTGTTTCCCGGTTGGCTGTCATGGAGCTGTATCGTGGTACGTGCATCTTGCTGTCCGATCCCGTTGCACAAATTTCCTTCATCAAAAATAACTCATCGACTTGGCTTACTTTAAAACGTGATCTCCTTAATGTTCCACAGTTTGAAGCGTATAGTTCTGTTAGCGGCCTTCTGTCCTCTTGTTTGAGACTCACGATATCAAGATATTTGGGAATCGTAGCGTTAGTTTCAGGCAGTTTTTTTCTTCATTTTTTCCTTTTGTGCTGATGCATTCATGTTTTATTAGTCTTTGAACTGTATCTGATAGATATGTGGTCAGTGTATAGTTGCGTTCATTAAATTGATTCCATCACTAACTGAAGTTGCTGTTTCACGCCACTGGAATCCATGCAAATAAGAGATGGTCAAAGAAAGTGCTATTTGACGCCGAACACACGAACAGCCTGCGTCATCTATCGCTCGACATTTGCTGATGACGANTTGCCTAGGTTTATGGAATCGGTTGCAACCAGGAAATAAAAACCTGGCCTTTGTGTGCCAAAAGAAGTGTCAGTTACATAAAACTGCTTCGACAATTGTAAAAGTGTGAAGATTCGTCCCTGTTGTATTCTTGTGTTGCCTGATGTATTGTTAAACGATATAAACTGTAGTTTTATGCCGTATTGTACCAGTTGAGATGCAGCAAAATTTGCCTTGGCATCAGTCGTGCAACCTAGCTTTGTTGTACTCTCTCTTCATATTTAACCAGCTTTAAAGAACGTTTCTTAGCGCCTGCATATATCACATTTTGGTATTTGACGTAGGAAGTTGTCCAGGAACGTCTCTAACTCCGATAATGAGTCCGGATTATCAGATACCGGTTCAATCTAACCTGTTTTCCCCTGGGTTGTCAGCTGCATCATTAGAACGACGATGAATTGGTTCTATTCGTAGATTTCGGTATCCAGAGCTATTGAGCCAAGCTTTAATTTACACTGCATCTATTTGTTGCCTGGTCTATTACTCTCTGTTTATGAAATCCATTTTTCGGTCCGAACACTTTATGCGGGTATAACTCGTAATTCTTTACCTTTATGTATTCAATTCTGGTCACCAGCACCTGTGTCGGGTCAGATAGCGATTCCATTTTATCTACTCCTTTGTGAAGATCATTGAAGTTGCTTTACGGAGTGGTGTAGGTATGACCAATCGATCAAAAGGATAAAGAACGCCGTTTGGTTGAGTTGACAGTTCTTCTCGACGCATATATAACAGGATATATTTATGCTTCATATCTGGGGTTGTCCTTTCAAAAGAGTAGACACTTCCCTGGAGTGTATCAAATAAAGCATAACCCTGATCACTTATGTCGTTCACTGTAACCCAACATTCACCTCAAGAGCACTCATTCAAGTTATGACTCAAAAACTGACTACCAGAATACCGGTGTCATTTCTTTCCCCTCAGAGTGTGTAGTAGTTGGAATTCCCTACCAGCTTACATTGTTTCAAACACATACTGGATATTCATCATGATGTCTTAAATTTGGATATATGGAACAGTGTACAAAACGATGGGACTTCGTGACATTCCTCACCTCTCTCTTTCTGTGATCAGTGATTCGATCGAGTTGTATGGAAAAACCGTATGCGACGACAAGAGCAACTGCTTTTAAGTACGTCCCACAAGAAAATCACTAAATGGTAGTAGTTTTCATAACTTCTAGAAGCCCCCCTTTTGGCAGGGATCGGTTGTCAGAAAAAATTACCTCGTTCGGCGAGTACCTCAATCTGAAATTTATCTGTGATATTGCCTTACCGGGATAGTGGCTGATGCAGACTGTCATTAGAATACTCCATCACGGAATTATGCCGGAAGCTGCTTTCTCGATATAATTCTTTGGGTTGGGTAGGACATCTAAGACATCTAAGTTCTGTCATAATCGTCAGATACAGTTCAGTGAAATGCCTATGTACTCGTGAAATATTCTCACTGATGCACAGGAAGAAAGATGATGAAATTTACTTTTGATATATTATTTCAGGAGTCGACATAACTCAGTGAATTATTCAGTGGATTAGGAAATGGGCTCAGCTGATGGTGTGCGTGTATGCGTGTGCGAAATGTTCGGCTAAGAACAAGCCAGAAGGAGATAAAAAGCGATACCAATGAACCGAGTGAAAAATATGTGAAGTATGTACGATAAGAAAGGTGGTAGTCGACTATGAACAAAACAGGTGTGAACAAAAGTCAGTGAACGAGACGTTTAAAAAAACGAGGTGGAGCAATCTTTACAGCCAGTTAAGGTAGTACTAACTTTTATGGCCGCACTCATAGAGGTGCTTGAACCAGGTTATTTTGCTTGCCCAACTCGAAATTCGCGATCTTAATTGCTATGATTTCTGCGGTTGTCAGTATCTTGCTACATAGTCCTTTGATGTGGCTCTTTGGTGTTGTACATGTCTCTGGGCCAGTACTGTTTCCAACGTGGACTATTTGTTACAGAACTGAGCTGTTCAACTTCCTCACTGTTCCTTCCTGAATTGGGGGTTAGACAAAATTCGGATATTTTCTGGGACAAACGCCTCCTAGTATGTTCGAAACATTGAGTACTTCAAGTGCTCGAAAACCAATATGGAACAACTCCAGCTTAGATGGATGAATCGAACTATAAACGTTAATACTTGAAACGCATATCAAAAAGTGATTTCTTCACGTTTCTAATTTTTGGGCAACCAGAACCACTGGTAGTTCGTTGAGCGAATGTGCAATTCGCATCATGCGATTCTCCTCCCCGGTTATTTAGGTAGACAACGAAACACGTTCTTTGTGCAAAGAAATGAATATTAAATTACTGCGATTTATTTCAGTAAATAAAATAGGTATTTGAATCGATGACGATGACTATTCAATTGTTACAAGCGTTCTCGACGGCGAAAAAGAATGTTTGTAATTATTTTCAAACTGCTCCGTTCCAGAACAACATGCGTAAATTCCATTCGGATTACCCTTTCTTTCTACAAGCGTACATTTTTGGTTGCGTTGTTTTTAAGACGCGATAATTATGAAGTGCTAATCAAACGTTTCGGCACATTTGACATCAGATAACATCGAGAAACAAACAACCGAAGGAAGTTCAGTGTGCCGGTTTCCACAGCCAAAAGACTGATCATAAAAGTACGTCCACCAGCACCTCTTACTCACTGTAGTATATCGAAGACGAAAACATGTTTTTCTTTTCATTCCCCCTCCCCCGCCACCATCGCATCATAAATCATCCTCTTTTTCGATCCTACCGCTGGGATACATCAGCATGTCCGAGTGGATCTTATCTGACCGGATCGTTCTCATTTGCTGATAAATATGCTCA
>UZAN01041259.1:29190-43843 GCA_900618425.1 Echinostoma caproni | reverse complement strand
TTACTCATTGGGTTATTGCGGGCTTAGACTGGCTCCACGCATGCGATGAACCATGCACACATTCACGTCTGGGTATGGTGACCGACTTATCGATTCATCTTGACGGGATTCGCTTCCTTACCCGACCGACAGAGGTCAATTAACTCCGGGTTTGTTTATTCGTATCTATGACGCACACTCGATCAGCGGTCACATACCCGGGTGGAACGGGTGTGCGTGTGGAGGGGATGGGGGATCGGAGAGAACGGCCTACCTCACCCCACTGAAACGTTCATTTTCGCTCGGTAACTCTCTGAAAAAGTACTTCTGTTTGCTTATGGAGAAATTAGTTCATTCGGACTGGGACGGGAAGGGGTTTAGACAGACCGAGACAAGTCGGTGATATTTGACGGCCGAAACACCAATTGTCCTGTATGCGATTGGTTGGATTAACTTTAGGTTAAAACGGTTCCACGTAAAGTTGTAAATCATCCACTTGGTGTTGTAAAGGAATTTATCCTCTTCAGCGAACATGAAAAATTGTCGGATCAACTCTCAGGTGCACGAGTGGATCAAAAGCTTTCCTTCTATACCCAATGTTCAGAGTTCAGTCCCCGGTTGGGTGAATAAATTCACACTGCTAATTAAACCCATCCATGTCGAGGCAGCTTTACAGTGCTTCCTAGCCTTTCAGTTCACTCTTCACTCACTCTCATCATGACGAAGTTCACCGTGTTATCAAACCAAGCTTTCTACCACCCTCATGTGACACAGCAGCAATCGAACCATGAATGAGAATCGTCGACTCTGATCGTTGGCATTCATGTGTCAGATGCAGCGAACCAAAGTCAATTTCAAAGGCCTGCACTACTCGGTTAAAATTCTGTTCGGATTTTTGACACATTCCTGGGCCCAAATACTCACATTCACTTCTGAGAAACGAAAGCTTATCTGTTCGGCCTATATTCTACAAACCAAATGGAACTTGGCAGCATCTGCACTTCTTGTGCTCCTGCCCGATACAGTACCAACGAGACCTAAATCAAACTAGCTTTGTTATGTAGAAAAACTTATATATGATCTTAGGGTGATATTCAGTGAACTCTATATCAAAAGTTTTCCAAGAAAGATCGTCACAAATGATCACAAGTTGACAGAGATTAGAGTTAGGAGACAAAATGAAATTACCATTCTTAGTTGGCCAGAATGAGAATATGGCGCAACAGTTTCGGAAGCAAACTGTTTCAAGGTCATACAACGCAGCTTCGCTAATTGTTCTCCATAGAACCTGAAGAATAATAACTGAATCCAAGTTGAGCGAGTCGGACTCTCAAGTCACGTCCTCGTGTAATTACCTATTTCCTGTACTTGCTGTAGTAAATTAATCTGATGGAGATTGTCCATCGGGATCTCAGAATGAGTTACGAGAAATATGTCACAAAATAGCTATAAGTTTTCCTCCTATTCTACTTCCTGCCATCTACTGGACTGTAACATTTGCGTCAACCCAAAAGAAGCGTTCCTCGTGCTCAACCCAAAGAGAACTGGAAAAATGCCGTTGTTTTCTGATATCATAGCAATTCGACCTTAAAAACCGGACTACGTTCTGCCATGGCAGAACTGTCGACTTGCCATCTGTTCTAACCGAGTACGACTGTTAACCTTTGACAATCGTGTTGATTTTGTGTAGTGGGGTGAGCATTGGCTTGCAAACGTGCAATCGAACACAGTTCCCATAATCCATTTCATCAGTACTGAAAGATGATAAATAGCGGGAGATCTTAACATTTCGCTTAATCTTCTCAATCGCTGACTTGAAACAAATAGGCGCAAATATCGCACATGGCACAGCAATTCATGAAGCGCTGTCATTTCGGTTATATCACCCGACCCTATGTGTGGAAAACTTTTGATACAGTCATTCAACTTAATGTGAAGTTGACCTTCTACTTCTTTATTTAGTATTCATTGTATGCTATGTGCCTGTCGGCGACTGAGAAGATTAAACTAAATGTTAATATGTCGTAACATTTGTCTCCTTTCCGTATTGATGGAATTCCTTCCAAACCTCTAGTCGATTTGACGGCAAAGGACTAGCGGAGACGTTTAGGATGTCGATTTGGTACGAATGAATTTGTGCAAACATTCTCAATGTGGGCGGAAAATCAGTTGACTTGATGTGATGGAAAACGGTAACTGAGACTTAGTGAGTAATTACGGTTCAAAGAAGGACCAGCGGTTTGCAGAGAGTAAGTTTCACAAAAAAGGTGAACTGCTTTATTGCATTCAGTTTATTTTTGAAAATGTGGCAAATAAACAGCAGCATAAAATGTTAATGCCGATCGCATATGCGCACTGACGTTTGCACTTTCCTCACTTTTGCCTGTTGCTTGTTGTTATTTTAAATGGTGACAGACGCATAAATATGAAAATGCAGATTAGGGAAACCATTTAGTATATACCAACATAAAACAGTTCTGGAAAATTACCCTTCTATAGATATTGTCATTTTCCTGTCTGTTTTGTGCATCATGGAAGAGTTGCAGGTGCAGTTCATGAGCATCACATATTAGAGAGTGCGCATATTGCACAACACGCTATCATGATTTTCATGCGTGGTTTTATTCACTCTGAGGCAAAGTGAGCTCATTACGTTTCAACATAAAAGTGTGAATAGATCAAGAAAAACATGACTGTGGAAGTGAATGACAGTGGACTGATGCAATACGAACATTACATTTGATAGCACACACACACGCACACACACTAACACAGATTACACAATGCATCACAACGGAAAGAAGGCACATTATGTGAAATCGTTCGATTGTCTCACTGGCTGTTGTTAAACAAACAAACAAGCTGATTTGATAACCCCTGTCAAAAGTGTATGTACAGATGGAGAAGTACTTCTTCAAATAAAATCAGCTGTACTGCTGGTTGTTGGACGTTGTGTTGTTATAAATGCTACTTCATGTCTTTCCAGCGTTAACGTCATCAACTTTTTCAAACACATTGAAATGTTTTCGTTGTGACAGTTGTCGGACTGATCTTTCTATATGTGCGTCGCTGCGACCAGCAGTAAAAGAGCACACAGTATGTGAAACAGAACTGACAATGGTTACATTTTTTCAAAACCGATACTTCCATAAGTTTGAATGGACAAGGGAAATAAATTATCGGTGGACTTAGAAAACTGGCGAAGTAAATGCACCTGGTAGAAGGCCCCAAAGTGAAACGCTACCACCTTTGGGTTATTTTACGTGAAGCTCTTAATAACAAGAAGAACAGAATAGGTGAAAAAGCGGAACAGGATTTCTCCCAGTGAGAACAAAATACCATGCCAACCGTTCGGAAGAAGTTCAGGGAAAGCGTTCGAAGTCCCGACCCGACTGATCGCGGTTCGAGTCCTGACAGGGACACAAAAAGCAAGCACTGCTGACGCGTCCGAAACAGGACGAAACAGCTGTCCAGTGCTGTTTGTTGGTTAACACAAACATTTCCATCGCATTTGAATGCACTGTCTCGTGGGAAATTGACGATCTTTTACATAAAGGAACCCACTCCCAATTCCATTAAGACTGCCTGCTGCATGTGAACAATCGAATATGCTAATCCAAGCTTGATACCCCAAACTGATCCAGCCATTCGCACAAGGTGATGACCATCGGCCGTGTAGCTCAGCGGTAAGGGGTTGACGTCCTGACTCGAATGATCGCGGATTGAGTCCCGACAGAGACACAAAAAGTATGCACTCCTGACGAATCTAAAACAGGACGAAACAGCTGTCCACTGCCCACTGTTAATCAACAAAAATGTTCCTGAATTCATTGTGGAAACCGTTTTTGGTGTCTTTATTCAAATTTGTTACTGGAAACCTCGCTTCCAATTTCTCAAACGTCGTCTATCCATGACTGGGATCAGGCAGTTAAACGGAATCGTGATGCTGAGTTGCAAGATTGCTGTCCAGCGAACAATAGTTGAGTTCTTGTTGAAATTCATCGAACGGGATCGTGATCCAATTTCTTATTGCAAGTGCTTGCGTTGTGATAACATTCGTCCAACTTCCGATAAATTAAAGCGATAACGCAAGTTGCCCATTGAGGAGTGCAACGTCAGACTTATGAAACTGTTATCGATTGCCGCTAAGACATCAGATATTGTTGACCAGGTTAACCTTGTTTGCTCTATCAAATTCAGGAATTTTTGTTCCGACCATGTTCGCCAAACGTGTTCCTTTGAACCGAAGTCTCTGGAAAATACACTGAACCACGAACTAATGGCATCATCGTTCCCCAAAGACCTGTGCAAATTTGTGTTAAACATGTCTTCATGTAAGCTCAGTCGTTTACAACCTGAATCGTTATCATGTGGGCTCAACTACTGTGTCCCGCCACGGAAGTCTAACCGTATAGATTCTCAAGCGAAAGTGGAAGCCTTTTTGGACAATTTTTCAACCCTGTAATCGACAAACTAAGATATCCTTGGCTGGTTCAAAGCAAGATTGGTTGATATAAAACATCAATACCGAACGACATCAATGCGGCATACTACAATACTGACTGAAGCCCACTTGAGGGGTTTGAAGGAACTAAAATCGAACGAAAAGTTGGTTATTCTACGTCCTGCTAAAGAATCCGCTGTTGTTGTGATGGATAAGGTTTGTTATAAGGAAAAAAATGCTCTATATTTTGAATGATGAAGGAAAATTCAGAGTGGATAAGACAAAGGATGATCTGCAAGAACTGGAGAAGAAAATCAGTATCCAGCTGAAAACTTTGATGCAAGCGGGACTGATTTGGGAATCCACGTTGAAACAATTACGACCGAGAGGGAGTCAAACGCCACAGATTTACGAGTTGCCAAAACTATACAAAGAAGGCATTCCACTGCGACCCATTATGCCCATGTGCAACTCGCCACAACACAAATTAGCCAAGTGATTAGCAGAAACTCTAAAACCGGTGCGAGACTCCATTTCTCACTACGATGTGAAAGACAGTTTTCAACTGTGCACATCATTGGAAGACAGAAACATTCAAAACAAGCATATGGTAACTATGGATATAAATGCACTGTTCACCAATGACCCCCTACTGGAGAACATTGCGATCATTCGTCAAACTATGGAAGGAAAGAACATTCACGTTGGACTACCAGCAGATGAAATGGAAAGACGTTTGTTATTGTGTACCCATAATGTGAAGTTCTCCTTCTTAGGTGAACGCTATCAACAGATAGATGGAGTCGCTATGGGCAGTCCTCTGGGGCTCATTCTTACGGACATTTTCGTCGGACATCTAGAACAACAATTGAGGGACGACATTAAAAAGTTTGATGATATATTTATCATTTGTGATGCAAAGTAAGACGGGGAGAGATTATTTGAACACTTGAATAATCTCCACCCGAACATAAGGTTGACACACTAGACTGAAACGCAAGACAGCATCGCCTTTTTGGATGTGGAAGTTTCACTTCAAACCGACGGGTCAATCAGAAGATCTGTGTACCAGAAGAATACATGGTCCGGACAGTGTCTCCATTTCACTAGATTTGGTCCAATGGGATATAAGATTGGTCTAGTTTGAACATTCTTCTATAGGGCTCCCCAGATTTGTACAACGGATACATTGGATATCTAACAAACATTTCCAGTGCATTCGAAAGCATTGTCTCGTGGACAATTAACAATCTCGCCAAAATGTAAAATCACATCTTAGACGACCAATGAGGCCTCGTGCTGGAGAACAATCGAATGGGCTAATCCAAGTACTGATACTCTACATTGATTGTGCCATTTGCACAAGGTGATAACCATAGGTCGTGTAGCTCAAGGGCGAGGGTTTCAAGTCCCGACCCGACTGATCGCGATTTGAGTCCTGACAAGTGAGAAAACTTACGCACTGCTGGCGAGTCGGAAACTGGACGAAATAGCTGTGCAGTGCTCTGTGTTGCTTATCAAAAACATTTCCCTTTCTATTTTCATCGCCTTTGAATGCATTGCCTAGTGGGAAGTTAACAATCCTCAAAGAGGGAAAGCCACACTCGAGACCATCAATATTATCTGGTGTTCGTGAAAACTCGAGTGGGCATATCCAAGCTTGATACTCTAAAGTGACTAAGCTGTTTGCACAAGGTGATAACCATCGACCGTCTAGCTCAGGGGTTTGAATTCCAGATTCAGCTAGTCGCGATTTGAGTCCTGACAGGGACACAAAAGGTACGCACTGCTGACGAGTCCGAAATAGGACGAAACAGCTTTCCAGTGCTGTTTGTTGCTTATCACAAATATTTCTATCGTACTCAAGTAGGAATTCAGTTTTCCTAGTCGAGTTTCCTCATTCATCGGTCGTGGATTGATGATGTTTCTTTAAACTGTGTGATCTTCATTTCTCCTGATGTGCCTAGGAAATCCTCTCTGACCCCACTCGTCCTTTATATGGTACTCTAGACAAATATTGCTGTCTCATCCACGCGTTCCACATATCGATTATGGTTCTTAGCTCTAACCTCTATAGAAATTACCCAATTCTGCCAGAATCGTAGTAAACAAGCATATCGTTTCTTCTGGATTTCTCAACAAGCTTGTGGGTTAGATGTTTTACTCGTAGTGTTTCCTTCATTTGATGAGATGTGTAAGTTTTGACTGAAATGCAAACAGTTGTTCACGGAAAAGTCTATAAAATTAGAAATACAAATTCAGTGCGTAGTACTCTTTACCCATCTCGCCTTATCCATTTCCTACACGTTATGTCTGTGGTATAACATGAATCCTTGAAAATAATTACATCCAGTTTATAATGGATAAATACGAGTTTAAGATTAGGTCAAGCATCCAGCTCCCCTTAGGTATTTCACCACAGTTGATCAAGCATTATCACAGGATATGATAAATTCAATCATTTTGTCCCATCTTTCCGGACGTTTACAAACAATCACGTGAACTATTTCATCAATGCAGAAAGAAGAGAGATGTCGCGAGATGTTAACATTTCGTCCAAATTTCTCAATTTCTGACTTGCAACAGACAGGCATTTACAATCCAAGGCATGTGCACAAACATAATTCGTCTTTCAACCCACTATTACTAGACGTTTGCTAAACTTTTGGCAACTAGTGAAGGGGTGTTTGTTCGATTACATCAATCGACCTTGGGCACAGAAAGGTTTTGATACAATCAATTCACATACAGTGGAGTTAGCCTTCAACTTCTATATTTAGTAATCTGTGTGTGCTTGTCTATGTTCATTCACCATAATTGAAAAACCTCATGTGTTATATATGTACCTGTTTGTTTTAGGTCAGTGCTCGAAAAGATAAATAAATGGTACCATATCGTGGCATTTGTCATCTTTCTTGATAAAGGGGATTCAATGGTTCGAACAACGGAAATTCAGAATTCTGCCATATTTGGTTGGTGATGAAATAACACTTCTTCGGGGACACTAACTTCAAATACTCTTTTTCACGGTTGGCTCCTGAGACTCTATTGGCTGACTTTGAGGATGTCTTAGAACGTATTGGGAATCAGCAACTAAGGGCCAAGTGTGTATGGGGGGGGCGAGGTTGAAACTGTACATCATTCCTACCCCCACAATGTGCGCTAGAGATAGGCCGTGAAACTCTATCCTCAAAGAATAGGCGCTCGTTTATACAGTGGGGTTCCCTCGCCGAGACCAACGCTATATCCGAATGTCAAATATTGTCCGAATTCCGACAAAAATTGTTCACACCCTATGTCTGACAGGATTCATTACCCCCATATGTCTTGTGTGCTTCTTCATTTAAGGTTAGCAGTTGAGGTGATCACATGACATGTTAACATCGCAAATGCTGGTCCGCTCTTGTTGTGGATAACACGCGATATCTGCAACGATGTTTGTGTGTGCCTCTGTCAGCGTTACACAGTGGAGCGCCAGTTCGTTTAGCATTACTCAATTTTGATTCTCTCGAGCTGACAGACGTCTTCTTGATCTATTCACATAGTGAGCTTGACCGCGTTCAGCAAGGTCTGCTTTGCTATGAATAAAACCCCGTGTGAGAATCGCGATAGTATACAGTACAAACTGTACATGCTCTGTGACGAAATCATTGTGAAATATACCTGTAACTATCACATGATGCATAAACGGATCAGGAAATAACGACGTGTTATACACGGAAAGGTGAATTTCCAACGTAGACTTCCAGCTGCAGATTGCGTTTTGTCGTGTCAAGCTACATTTTCATATTCCTATGACTATAAACAAGCACAAAATTTCTGTTCTTTAGTTCAAACGCTCCTGCAATCCGCATTATTGTTGACCAATCCACTGAATATATATTGTTAGATTTTTTTGAATTTACAGGACGAAGAATGGTTAAAATCCTCCCCGCAAGGTTGACACAAGAAGATGTACGATAAGCTAGAAGTTTCATAGCTAACTTGTTCACAAAAATTGAATAAGCTCGGTTAATAATCGTTAAACCGCTGCGTAATACTTTGAAATCTTGTTTGACTATGTCATAACAACCAACGGGAGAACAATATGACGGGGAAGACATGTTGATATACACAAGGAGAAATAACTCGGAATCGCAAAACTGTGCAAGATTTCGAGGTTGAAATGACAGGCGATGCAGTTTACCACTGATGAATGTAGGTCAATGAAAAAAGGTTGTCGTCTAAAGGTACACCAATAGGTTCGACAGAGTTTAACCAGGCAAAGAATAGTTATTTATTACTGTGGAGTTAGTTGGGAATGGAGAGCATGCGAAACTACATAAACCCTGAACAAATTTGCCGAAAGTTAAACTGAGTTCCGATCGGAATGATTAGTGGGCTGGGGAAAGTTTATTAACGAAGGAGCTTGGATCGGGGTAAGACGAAATGGGTTGGTACATCAAAACCCCCTTTGCATATTCGAAAATACGCGTGATAGAAACAATAAGAATAGCACAAATGTATGTGGAAAATAAGTATGCGAACAGAACTGTTCCTTAAATATCTCTACAATCGTAGACTAAGTGTGTTGATGATGGCATTTAAAGCCCAGTGGTTTGCGCTTTATAGTGAAATGGTTGGATAACCGAGGTAATAATTGCTTGAGGTATTCAAACGGTTTCAATTTCAGTATAAACATTGTTCAAGGACTGAAATAGAATGCCTAACAGTGGCCGAGAAAAATCGCAGCAAACAAACTACAGTATTATGCGCGAATAAATTTCTCTTCAATATATTGCATCATGCGTTTACATATATAAGTTGACCATAGTACAGGTATGTGATTGGCCAATTAAAGCTCAGTTAGTTACGATGACAGAGGCGAGCAAACAGAGCAAACGAATACGACAAGGCTATTGATAGTCGTGGTGGGGTTGAGAGGACAATTATTCACAGACTATGTAGTAAAATGAATAGAGGTTGAAACTGCTTACAAAGTGAATCTGTTAGGCTTGTAAGCAAACAGTAATGGATCATTAGGAAATTCCGGTTAATTATGTAACAGTATGACGTATGATATCACTGCGTTTTATCCCGCATGAACACCAATTCTCGTCTTTCTCTCATTCGTGCAAGAAGTCGCCACAATTGACTGAGGCAACGGGGCAAGGACAGCAACTAAAATTCGTGCTGTTTGGAGGGTCGCTCTTAGGTGGCGTTCTATCAACAGACACTGACTGTTCTCGTTATTAATTACAGTAAAATCCACTCATCTATGGGGAAAATTGATTAGGTCAAGAGCGTGCACATGAAAAGTTGTGCAGAATCTTGCAGGAATGTGAAATTTAGTAACAGGGGTTGTGTGTTTGAAGTTGTTTAAGCTGTATGTGGTAAAGCAACTCCCAAATTTTGTTTCATTTTAATAACCGAAAATTCAACTGCATTGTTATTCCATATGAACCACGATTTCTCAGTAAATGTCATCTTATCATGCGGGCAAACATGTACATTGTTCCGGATACCCCCACTTATGACATCCGCATGTATTCTGATTCTTTCTCAACAAATTTCTGACAGGCTTTGACCAAAATCTGAGCATTCTGGCTAGTGGTTTTATTCGTTCCAATATTTCTTTCTTAAGAACTTTAGGTATGATTAATCTTGTTCATTTTCCCAGCCTGACGATGCTTTTGTAAAGATCAAAGAGGTCTTTTTTTAGAAAAAAAACTAGTCCTACTGGCACATTTGACTACTGTACAGGTCTTTCACACCCCAAAATTCATAAGCTAATTTATCACTGTCAAGAAGCACAGTTAACGCTTCGAACAATACGTTGGAGCAATTGTACCCCCGATAAACTAAAATGCTCCAATACGTGACTTACCAACCTATTTATTCCGTTTTCTCTCATTTAAGTAATTCTTCGGATGTGAACATCAGGCTATCTCAATTTATGTTTCGACTTGTTTCCCCCCATCGAAACTGTATATATCCGTACTGAAAGATCTATATCGTCACTTTTAAAACGGATTCACTGTGATAGGGAACCGTCACATTTGAATGGAAGACGCAACGATGTTAAACTACTATCGATTCCCATCAAAGCACAGATTCAGTGCTTGAATCGGATGTATGTCGAGACCATTCTGGCCAACAGAGCTTTTGCGAAATCCAGTCGACGTAGAATTAACTCTGTGACACACGTGGGAGATGTGGTCCTGAGGTAGAAAAAAGAAATCGCTAACTTTTTGCCTAATCTGGTTCCAAATCTCCCGTCAGCTGAAAAAATCAACTCTGTCTCTCGTCTGAGGTTCTCAAAGGTTTCAAGCAATTTAAGTCTAAAAAAGCCCATTGATTAGACTCATTAGCCCCAATTTTATTGAAACCATTGGCTGAACAGCTTGTAATACCCATTACCGAGTTGCTTAATTTGTGAAATGTCCGCCAGAACAATCCCAGATTACTGAAGGACGGCCCGGATACGATCCCTCACCAAGAAAGGTTCTTTAATGTACCAACCGATTGCTTATACATTTGCCCCGTTGAAAATTTTTGAAAGAGTGCTGTTGTACCGGGTGACTACCCTTTCTGATATACTCTATCCTTTGCAGTTTGTTTATAGATATTCACTTCCGACTGGTGACGCCTATATCGGTCATTCAGTGGCCCCAGTTTTTGATAGCTGTACTGGAACTGTTCGCCTTATTTTCTTCATTATACCAATCCCTTTGGTTCACTTCATATTCTCATTCAGTGTCTTCTTGAGTAGGTTTAGGATCCCACGTGCTAACCGTTCTTGTAAACTACTTCTCTTTTACCATGCAACTAATCTCATCCGGTAGTAAAACTTTATCCTTGTCTTACATTAACTGTGGTTTCCTTCAATGTGTCATTTTGTGTTCATTCTTTCTCCCCCTTTACAGGAGCAACCTGTCTGTCCCTACCAGCTGTATTGTCTGTAAGTATGCTGACGATGTGATGATTGGGTGCCCTCCAACAAGGTTTCTAGTTGGTCCTTGCCAAGATGGTTTATGCTTGATATTTCCAAATGTGTTGATTTGTCCTTGAATCTGAAATCTGGCTCCCGTTTTGAAACTACTTATATTGATGTAACTGACTTAGTCGTTAACAGTCACAATATTCACAAAGTTGTCTCTGTTAAATAGCTAATCGTCGCTCTATCCCACAATATCACCTCGACTGGCCATGTAGAGGCTGTTCAAAATATGATTTTGAAACTCTCTGTTTATGCTTTCAGGCTTAGGAAGCTTGTTGTTCCCCTATATGTGATTTTCAATATTTTGGTCGAACCCGTCGTCCCTAACTGGCTATGGTGTTCTTTTGTATTTTTCCCCGGTATGAAAGAAAAAGATTTCACATTAATTTCCATCTGTTGGCATAGGAAGAAATATTTTGTGGATTTTATTGTGTGCAAGTATACCAACGCATGGGGAAGAATAACCGAAAAACGAGGATTACGGCTTGCGCAACGAACTTCTTAAATCCACGTCAAACCCGCGCACACGCTCCCATTATAAGCTCCATCCCACACACACCGCCACTTACCGAAATAGCTTCCTCCTATATCCTGTCCTATTTTTAGTGAACGCGGCACCAATTATTACTACTGGTGGTATATTATTTATTTACTTTGTAAACTTCACTTCCATTATTTGGTTTCTCCACCTCCCGTGTGTTGTCAAAATCGCTGAAAATTCACTCTTCCGGAACATGAAGCTTAATTTGACTTAACTTGACTTCATTTCTGCCTGTGAGGTCCCGGGTACGATCCCCAATTATTTCGATGGATTCACACTGCTGATGAGACCCAACTAGGTCGAAACAGTTGTCCAGTGCTCCCTAGCTTTTCAGTTCACGCTTTATTAGCTCTACATACAATGAATTCCCCCCTCCCATTAAATTGAATCAAATGCTGCATTACGCCCATGAAATCCCCGTTGATCGGTTCTTCAAGAATTATTCGTTGTGAAGAAGTTGAGTTGAAAAATTCGTTCATTCATAAATTTATGTTTCTGTTTCATACCAATAAATCAACTGCTGGCACAATTCAGAGATTAGTATTAAAAAGTACATCTGTTAAAGGAGTGTAATACATTTGTTACTCTAAATGCATCAACCAGTGGAAGACCATTGCGGTATTAGAGTTTTGAGTATACTTAGCTATTCCACACAAATCACATGGCTTCAACGATTCACTGAATCGAGGTCCATCTTCAGCGTAAAATGGCGAGCAAACGATGTCTTCTTCAACTTCTCAAAATTAGAGTATCAAAATGTGGCTGGTTTATCATTTTGATCGATGAAATAATGAGAAGTGCTGACCTAATGCTCGGTCATTCGCAGAGTTTTGTTCTTAAACTAAACTTATACTGTTTCAGATTCAGGTAGTAGTTTTTCAGTTCAAAGTGATAATAATTCATCCAATCAAACGTGAAATGCTTTCTTTACAGCTTAGAACAGAATCAATGTATTAGTCGGCCCCAAAGAGTCCTCCTCCAGTTGCTGGAAGAAAGCTATTCAGGTATTCCTTGGAATATGTTGACCTCGGTTTTGTTTTGAGGACAAGGCATTTCTTCATCTCTCTCTTTCGTTTTTTCATTTGCATTCATGGACAAGTACGTCTTCTCCAAACCTACACTTTTATCATCCTGCAATAAACTGTATTCCCCCTAATTAATGTTTTCCATGCGGGCGTTTACCTTTTATTCAGCCGATATGCGGACAGTGGAAATTTCGGCCACCAAAATCTACAGAAGATGAGCATGGTGTCATGCAAGTATGTAATGGTTGGATGACCACAAGTGAGTTAAGGACAAAGTAGTTGAAGTCGACCGGATTTCTTATCTTAGGAAGGACTCCATCACAGGTATTGATCACTAACAGAAATTCTAATTACCCTACTCATCTAAATAACTTTGTTGAAGCCACAGGCCATAATTGTACTTACGCACCTCAAACGTATGAAATAGTTCCCGAGACTCACACTTGCGTTCAGTTAACAGAAGGCATCGCGATTCAACCATTCTCACAAAGATATTTGTAGTTGCGCATGTTTTATTGAGATAAATGTACACTTCATCGGTGATCTTTTAACGTTTGTTTTTGAAAACCTTCAAACTAGTTCTAGCTCACCTAGACGCTCGTGTTCTAGCCACATCATACACGCACCTTTAATCTATGTTATTTAGAAATTTCAAAACAAGCCAAAAATCTTTTATTAATTTACTGCCACGGATCAAACAGTTAATCCATTTTGACTAGAGAGTTGTAATTCTGCTTCCTCTGATCAACCTCGCTATAGGTGTCCCTATGCATATGGCAATGCAACTTTATTTTCTTACGTGGTTTACCATCCAGATTTTTCACCCATTGAGAATAAATCGAAACATCCTATGCTAGCCTATCCTATACTACTTCTAACACATTAATTCAACAGACTGACTGAGTGTTGCTCTTGGGGATGAGTTGGCCGAATGTGAACGTTCCTCGAGCAAAAATCATTCATGAGCATTGTGGGTTCTCTCTTCAAATAAACCAATTAGATAATGTGAATGCGAGGAGGGACCTTTTTATTTATGTTGCAAAAAATGGAATGATTTCGTCACATTGGTTTATAAAAAGAACATTCATCTCTGACGGCAATAAATTGGTAGACGAGAATATCCTTCCCCGAAACAGCCTTCAAAGTCAGTGGTGATCGAGACAAATACTTCACCAAGAAAAGTTTAATACACTCTGTCAAATACTGGACGGAGATGATAACAATTTTCCTCCATCAATTGTAAAGGACGACGAAATAGGTGACTTTAATATTTGTAAAGCATTGAACTATTACATAATCATGTATCGATAGGCTGACCGGTTTTCCAATTGAAGAATTTCTTTATACTGCGGAAGTTACCGCAAGTTATTCTCTGTAGTTCTTCAGCCGACTGGATTCCATGCACAAAATGTCCTAACACATAGGTTGGTATTTGCAACCTGTAACGCAGAATGCCCATATGAGCATCCTCCACTCGTAGTGGATGGGTAAATGCCGAGGCAATTGCTAGATCTGTCACAACGTCAATTCCTTTGATATACGAATGTCCACCGAAATACGCAGGATAGTAGTCCCATGGGAACTCATCTTCCGATATGGCCCATCGGTTATTAGAATTCTTATTGGGGCGCACTACGTGCTGGTTTTGACCACGGATGCCAAAGCTCAAATCCGGTAAAATTTCC
>UZAN01041259.1:0-27962 GCA_900618425.1 Echinostoma caproni | reverse complement strand
TCAACTGACAATCACAGTGAATGTCAAAACACCTAGAAATTCAGTTTACCAAATTGTCGGAAATGTACACATCAGAACCCTTCATGAAGTAAACCCAAATGGAGAAATGACAGAAGCCAATTGTCTTACCATTTTGTTTGCGGATATCTGACAAGTGTAACAAGGAATCGCGTCAATGAATCACATCAGGAGATCGCCGATGGAGAAGTTGAAGAAGGTAAGATCTTTTCATAGTTTCAGAGTGTATCAAAAAAATCGATGCGCCATGTGAAATGGTTTACATAGGTTGTAATTGTGAAAACAGCGATATCGATACGGGTGAAAATAAGGCGACTTTTCTATTACCGTGGGTAACCTTTATCAATGCGATTTGGCAATCGAATGAGTCAGGAAGAGTTTGCTAACTAAACTCTCACGCATTGTGTGTGTGTGTGCAAGTTTGTATGTAAGTCCCAGTTCTTGTCTGCGTGAACATCACCGATCCGGATCGGGCGTTGGGCACATCCCTTTATGAAATGTTTTTCTGTGGGATTGGGGTCATCTGAGCTCAAATCAGCGTTAGAACGAGTGATGTTAACGCTGTCCAAATGCTCGAAACCTCGTCGTTTCTGTTTGTACACCCAGGATGGGCACTAACTGCCCAGACCTCGGCGTATAGGCTGTTTGATCGAAAATCTCGTTCGAGGAATATCGTGTTTTCATAGTCGATGTGGTTATCTTCGGAAATGGCATGAAGTGAGAATTTGTTGAACTGCGTGGAATTATTGGCCTCGATTTTTTTTATGTTCGGTGAGTCTCCGAATCACCGACAAACATTGCATAAACAGATGCGCCCAACGATCGATCCGGATCGGTGACGTTCACACAGACAAG
The DNA here is from genome assembly GCA_900618425.1 of Echinostoma caproni. Classification (NCBI taxonomy): domain Eukaryota; kingdom Metazoa; phylum Platyhelminthes; class Trematoda; order Plagiorchiida; family Echinostomatidae; genus Echinostoma; species Echinostoma caproni. The sequence goes on along the minus strand of UZAN01041259.1, from coordinate 27,089 downwards.
AACTGGGACTTACATACAAACGCACACACACTGCGTGAGTTTAGTTGGCAAACTCTTCCTGACTCATTCGGTTGCGAAATCACCTTTATAAGGGTTACCCGATGAAACCGAAATGTCGCCTTATTCTCACCCATACCGATATCGCTGTGTTTTCACAATTACAACTTATATGAAAGATATTTTAGTCGGTGTGCTCGTTGCGGAATGCCTTAAGGTATTTACACTTGAACTCTTTATTGGCCGGGTTAACTAGAGTAAGAACCACAAAATGATCCAGCTTTCGGGGCCATGTAGCTTTTTTGATCTGGGGTCCAGGGCATATTATTGAGCACGAACCCGTACGTATAGGGCGACTTTGTGACCTTGCGATTCTGCTCTGTGCAGTACAACGGGATCTCATGAAATACGTTTTCCCATTAAGTTGTTCGTTCATTTCTTGGAACGAATTGAAGGAGGCTTATCATAATCACATATACATTACCAAGAAAACAAATCAGTTCAGAAGTAGAGGGGTATGATCTAAGTTTAATAAACTGAATTGGATATCAACTCGGGGGGCGATATCCGAAACGGTGATTGGAGGAGTGCAAATGAACCACACAGACAAATATGAACTCGGAAAACAGTCACCAATTACACAAAATTATATTTCATCGTGAACATTCTTGTACGTTTCCCATAAAATACAGTACATGCCAGATATGTCTTTCAGTCCTACTTCTGTGCGCCAAATAATCCTTTCATCGGGTTTTACATCCAAAGTAATAAAGGATCAGTCCGGATGAGGTTACCGGCATTCGTTTTGCAATATTCGTTGTGTCTAGAAACGATTGCCTCAAATTTAATCGATCAGCTAAACGTCAGTATACGACACGATTTTGTGATAGACCAGTGGTGACAGGTGGGACGGAATGCGACCACGTAATACAAGTGAATCTACAAACACATTATCAGTTATACGAACCAAACAAAATTGGGAAGCACACAGTTCAATCAGCGACCGACCAAACTTTCGCATAAACTCGTGCTCACTAAAGAGTGAGCATCTATCCATTCTCGAATACGTTCTGTTAGTTGTGCTGGTGGCTGTATCACTTCACGTGAACCTGAACACTGGGATTAAAGCAAAACAAGAAAGTATCAGATTAACTGGTTTCATCGATCACGTGATATCTTATGACGATCATAATTTTTGTCCCATTGCGAAGCTTGCTCAAAGGAACAACAGACAAGAGGCGTAACACTTATGTTCATCCAGGTCTATATGACCATTTGCGCTTATCATTCATGTTCCGCCGATAAATTCAGTGCAACTTCACAACCGTGTAAGTCAAAAGAACCTGTATTTGTGAGGTACCATCACTTACAGTCTAAAAGTACATTGAAGGTAGTTGCAATGCGGAAAAATCTAAGGGGGGATAAGAGTCAACGCTATTATAGTGGAAAATGGTGGATAATTATCGGGTCACAGGAAATACCAATATAATAACTTAATTGTTCGCTGCCTCAGATTGACGAGCAGTCTCTTACAAACGAGTTCGGAAGATTGGCCTATGAATGCTATACACCCCATGCTGTCACTACTGTAATAATTTATGGAAACAAGTGCAGCCAGTCCCTGAGTTTATCGTCAAAATCAAAATCACTAAAACTTAACATATTTGCGCTGTCCAAATAAACCATCATTACGCATTGTAAGAAGAACACAGTAGCGAACAAGCTCGTTTGCGGTGATTTGTAAACAGGCAAATGCATCATAATTTATGTCAAAAGTTTAGCAGGGGCAGGAAACATGACGGAATGGGGAAAAAATAATAAACATTCCAGCTCCATGACCGGATGTTGCTCACACTTTGGTCATCCCGCATGCGCATTGGTTGGAGTCATTGGGGATGGGTGGGGGATGGCGGTGTCATGTGTGTGTTGTTGGCCATGGAAGACCAAGTGTTCATACGACTTGTTTCGGGGTGCATGGGGGGATTATGTAGGCGGATTCCGATCGCTTCCGCTGTGACCAGAATGCGACTCCTAATCCTCTTAAATCGACGGCTACGAACTGAGTAAATGCGTCACACCGCCTGGGCCACCTCAATCACGTGGTTTGACTTCACTAGGTGTGAAACTATCGAACTGTTAAAAGTCTTACTAATCCTTTTATTTAGCGGTTTGTTGGTTATTCCGAGGACTTCAGGCAGCTTCTTGCATTTGATAGAAAAATCTGTATTCATTACATCTGAGTATTTTTTGGGATATGGATGGATTATGAGGGAGGGGTGTTTGATGTGAGTCTCTGGTAAACTGGGTTTTTCATTACTGGAATTTTTACGTAGAGATAGTACCAGAAACCGCTGATGAACGGTGGTCAGTCAATAAGAGGAGAGATAACTGAAATATTGTCTAATGGTTTTTAAATTTGGTTACTGATGTGGTAAGTAAAATATGACGCACATTTTCTGCATCGCAATATTTTTCAATCATCCTTTATAGAATCATGGATAACTGTGAATTACTCCTACCACCACTTATAGGAACTTTCATAAAATGTGGATCGCCTTGAAGCTGCTCTGTGGTCCACGCAACAGATTTCCCCTGATTAAATATAACGAGACACACGGCCCTGATCCGTTGGGCCTCACTAATTCTCTTGAAGGCGCGTGTCAAACAACTTGCTTCAGCTGTTTTCCAGTTCTTTTTAGTTCCTGCATGTTATCTGAAAGTATCTCTGATTAATCGAGAGCAGCCCCGATAGTATCAATCCCCCAAAAGCGGTCCTCCAAATACCGATCGTTTGCTTGCACATCAGCACTATTGATACTTTTCAAAAGAGTGCTTATAAACCTCCTGATCCTCTTGTTTATTGCTCACGACCCTAAACATCGCTTTCCTCTCTTGACGATGTTGCATCCGTTGTTTCCTCCGTTTCATCCTCGGTGGATAAATGAAATGGCATCACCAGTTTTACTATTGTTGCTTATATCATTGCTTTCAGATCACTTGACCGTGGTATCCTCATTCAAGGTCTTCTAGATTGCGGCCTGGCACGAGGTCTGTATCATGGACTAATCAATTACTTGTCACATAAATACTATTTAACGTTTTGTTCCGATGAATCATCCCCATTATCAACAATCACCCCTCGGGGTCTTCAAGGCCCTATTTTGTTTCGTTTTGTTCTTTTCACTGTACTTTAACAACCTTCCCATCCCTCCCAACTTTGTCGCGTGCACCTATGCTGACGACGTTGATTGCGCCTTGACTGATCCTGACATTTTTCGCCAACCTAAGAACTGTCTCAACCAAATATTTTGTTGGTAATTTTCCCCACCTTCGATTCTCAATGCCAATACATTTGTATATGTGGCTTTTAGCCTTTAAAAGGCACTTGTTATCACATTCTTTTTATTAACCAGCCTGAACTGGTTTTTAACAGTACTATCAACCAGAAAGCTGACTCTGCTAAATATCTCTGAGTTACTTTGTCTCATAAACTTTCTTGGTTCAAGTATATCGAAAATAATTGCATTATGGTTCGTAGATTATCCTTTACGCTTTCAGACTTAAAGAGCTCGGCGCTCTTGTCATTCTTTCACACTGTTTTCTAGTATTTGTCTCAGTCTAATGCAGAAAGAATTTATTGTCTTTTGCAGATCTCCTAAACTGACATTTGAAGACTGGTCAAGATAACTCTTGAACATGGGAAGTACTGTCTCACCATCTGCACGGCGTTCATGCTTAAATTACTTGAGAGATGCTTGCCACCGTGGGTTGTCACCGAGTCTGCCGAAGATGACACATCAATTCTCATGTCGCTCTTTGTGCTCAATCGTTGATATCGTTGTTCAGTCAATACTTCCGAATGTAGATAAGTGTAAGACCATGATAGAGGTGTTCCCAGACTACGAAAATGCATTCAGCAGTCTTGGTAGATCGGTATTGCTCAGCCTGATTACCGAACGTGGTGTTAGTCCAAACGTTGGCAGATTGAACCGCAATTATTTCAGGTGTCTAAATTGCAAGATATTTTCTACTCGCCCGATTTCTTCCCGATCCCTTTTCAATCTACGTCAAACAGTTTCCGGGACTATGTTGCTGAGGATGCAAGGCACCCACCCCTTAAGAGGCTTTCGAAGTTGCAATCAAGCTAAAAGACGTTGTTAGTTAGTCCTTTTCCCTCTCCCTCTCATTGAATGCTTCAAAATGTCAGGATGCTGTGTTTTCCCTGTTGGCCGAAGAATAACATACAGCCCAAACAAATATGTTTCGCACCCCTATACCAATCACGAACCCATACCGACATCAACAATGGTAAAAAATCATCTTGGCGTCACACAATAACACCATCGATCACAGTCACTGCACTTTTAGAACACATTCTGTAAATGTGGAACGGTTTATATTTCTCACTCCTAATAAGTATACTTTGTGTTCCCCGCAAGTTAACTGTCAGGTTTGTGCATGCACGCGTGCTCCCCCACTGGTTGTACTACTCTCCTGATTTTCCCCAGTGAGTTGAAAAAAGACTTATTAATCGAAAAAATTCATCAATCAGTTAACTTGGTGCAATGGCATCACTAAATATAAACTTGCAAACTCCATCATAAACAAACACACAACCATGTGAAAATATCATTGTCAAAGTACGCTCAGACACTCATCATCCATTGCACAACGAACGTTCAAAAGCTGTATCAAAATCATCCACACACTCAAAGTTCAATTTTCTTTACACATACCTCTTCATATCGCGCGTGGGTCTTGCACATCCTTTTGTTGAAAGGTAGAAAGTGTTCACAGAATTAAGTAATTGTTAGCTTCATTCGCATAGACGATATCTACTTAGTTCAGTTTCATTTTCTATGATTTTGTAAATTTGTATTCTGCAATACGACCTAAAATGCTTAAAGGACACCCCTTCGGGTGCACATCATTACTACTGACTTGACCTGACTTCTTTCCGTTCGCAATGGCAGTTCTTAGACCAGTCCAGTTCGTTTAATTCTAAGCAAGCATTTTCATTCATGTGACGGATTTACCAACCATTTATCCTGTCAAATGAAGAACACTGCCGGAAAGCCCGTCTCAATAACTTTGTCTCATTCGTGTCACGTTCCAAATATAAACGTTGCACTTATCGCCCCATACCGAAAAGGTATCATCCCTTATTTTGCTTGGGTCTTAGTAAATCACGCAACTATCACTACTGATTTTGGAAATCACCTAAATTATTGAATGCTTATTACATTAATTTGTTTCTTTTATTTAGTAAGGGGTTAATCCATACGTCATCTTTATGGTAATTTATCAAACTTGCCTAAAACCCACCAAATCGGGTGAATAATGCCTAATTTGAATTGACTAAATCGATTCTGTGTGAAATTGCTCCACATGAATTTATAACCTTCCTGTTTAGTTGACCGCTCGGAGGAATTTCATCCAAGAGTCTCCAGGCAGGTGTACATCATATAGATTGCCCCAACATGGTCAATCACTGTTTATCGATAAGTTTAATATGAATCAGAGATTCCTGTATTGTATACCCATAAATTATGATAATTTGATGCTTATCTGTCAGGAGTCAGCCCGTGTTGAACTGATTCCGAAAGTAAGGTTAAAATTTCTTTTGCGGATGACATTTCTAGGAGAATTGGACGAACCGCTAATCCTCTAAAGAACCTCTGGTCTGAGGATGCGTATCGTGAGTTCGAGTGATCTGATTTCGTACAAACCGATCTTTAATTTTGCACGATGCTTGAGTGACAACGTGTATCGGCTGCACTTCGCCAGTGAGACAGGATTTATGGCAGAATTCCAAGTATCTGGAAGATTTTGAAAACTGTCATTTGCTTCCTATTTCGGTGAATGAAATATGAGACCAGAATTCTTTATACGTTAGTCTGAAATACTGATGCAGAAAAGGAAAAAGCATGGATCGACAATTCATTATTCTGAAGTTTGTTGAAGGCTGAACTGGAAATTTTTTGTGATTGATACGGTTGAAGATATCTCAAACAATCGTTCTGGAATAAAACTTTCTCTTCTACAGTGATATCCGATTACATTTAACTAACGCTGGTCGACCACGCGGATGTGACTTGTTACATTATCTGGGTTTTAACTCCTCATAAAACGACTAGGGATTTGGGCGGGTTTGAACTTCCATAGCAGTTGGGTATTAACGCATCCTAGTCACCAAACACATCACTAAACAAGTAAATATCTCGTATCAGGTTCAAGGATAACAGTTTACATCATGCAGCGAAGCGTGTGCATAAAGTCCTAAAAAATTAACTTCGAGAAAGGTAACGTACTCACTCGAAATACTTTCTGTCCTTGACGAATTAGTGACACCGTTTCTCTCACATTAGTTAATTGTGGATATAAATGATAATTGTATTCAGCCGGATCGACTCGTAGTGTTTGCTCCATTTTATGAGCTTTGTATGCAATAGATCCGTTCGTCAGATGTCCAGGGTACAAAATATTCAAAAGTTTGTAATAACGTTCCCACCGAGTATTCCAGTGATCTTTGCCGTTTCGCTCTGCAACGCATGGATTTATGGCCAAATTAAATAGTCCTGTTTTAAGATCTTGAATACTGTCGACCGGTTGTGGTGGCCAGTGACACCCTGTGCGTAGTTTACTACTGTCGTAATTCAACCGCGTCACAGGGGGGTTTATGGAATAAACTGACGCTTTTATCTGGTCAAAACGATCTAAGTTCATCCAGTGTTTAAAGAGGAAAGCAGAGGAAAGCACCAGAAGTATTATTCCACAGATTTTCGCAATTTTATTACTTCTCATTGTTAAAAGCTCCTTCGAACTTGTGTCTAAAGAGGAAATTAACCATATCTTTTATTATTTATTTCTTTATGAAAACTTGAATAACGCTTGGAGCAAGCCAACCAGGTTTTGCTTATTAAATCCTGATGCTTATTGGTACATTGAAATGATGTGTGTAGGCGACCTTGTTTGGGTGATTACATCAACTTCCTCCAGTACCGAGTACGATAATGACTTTCAAATGGATCGGCTTCTCGTCATCTACGAAGCCGAAGCATTGTTGTTCATTATACAGTCCTCAACGTGTGTAGGTGAACTACACTGAAACTGCGGAGAGGTGCTCTCACACAATGCTTAGAGAATTCATACTACATGCCGTTTCATGCTAAAGTAAATAGATTAAAAGCTATTTTGAAGGTCTATCAATGATAGACACGTTTGCGCTTTACAAGAAATGACTATATCACTGGCTGATCGCTGACTACAGTCAGTGCGCATTTTTGATACCGTCGGAAATCGAGTTTTCCGCTTTGATAGTATGTGAAAAGTATGATCTCACATCATGCTGCCGATGATTGCAAATGAAAGAAGCAAATATGCAAATAAATCCAGTGATGATATTAAGACATTAACATTTAAGTAGTAGATAACAAAACTAACGATATTCTAATGTTTAAAAACGCATTGCAGGTAATCACAAGAATTATACCCTCGGATATGATCCACTGTGTTTCAGTTCTCGTCAAGCGATAATTCGGCCTCTGATAAACCCTTAATCCCTAATAAGCAGAGGAAGGTTTCGCCAACTAACGATCATTGTTACAAATTTCGGACAAATATAGATCAGTATCGTGTGAACTTTTTTATTGAGTTTAAACTTCATTAAAAAAGCATGCCGTGTTGGAAAATCTTGATTGAAAGCGTTACACACAGGATTGCGTTACCCAATAGACTTGAGAAAGCATGTGTAGACGAACGCTACTATAATTTAAGTGTGTAGTCAGTTTCTTTTACCGGCTTTTCTGTTTTTCAATGTTTGTCTCTCTTTATTTTATGATTATCTTAATTTTTACTATGCCAAATACCGCCCTGTTGAAACTAGTTATATTCCAACTGATAGACTTTCCTTCCTCTGCCCCAAAGCATTCCGTCGTGATAAAGCGACAGCTTATATGATTAGAGGGCCTAACAGTGTAGAAGAACTGTCTAATCTGATTAGAGGTAAAGTAAGAGGTCTAAACATACTGTACGTTGAAAATAATTTGCGTAATAAAAGCTGCTGTGAGATGTGAGTCATCCTGAGGAACCTGCACGTATCACCCCTTATCACGATGTTGAGGAACTAAGTTATCAGTTCACTGCTGCGCTACCTCACGCTCCCTCCTACCTCCTTTCTAGCCCATGATGCAACTAACCCTGTTTATCTAGACTAGTTTCCCAGAGTCTTGAGTGGACTCCAGATAAATAAAGCTCATGCTCCTAAATGATTAGCGCCTCATTTGTCAGAACCATGCACCGATCAGCTTGCAACACATATCGCCGAATTTCTCAGGGCGTGGTTGTCGTCTGGACGGATCCCCGAATGTGAGAGGTCAACCTGGATCAGACCAAACCCAAAGAAAGGATTGTCAAACTACCTCGCAGTTGCCTGCACATCTGTGTTAATGATAGCTTTCGAAATGTTTTGCTGCGCCGCGTGATAACCCTCAATAAATCGCATGATATTTATATGGTGAATGTTTCGATTAGCCCATTCGGTTTTTCACAGGCACTAGGCACTGTTCGTGATGTTGGGTGTGAGTTTCACTCCTTCGGCGATTGCTAAATCCCCACTAGTTGAATGCAATTTAAATACGGTCGAAATGTTTGCTGAAGTGTCCCAAACAGGACGAAACAGCTGTCCAATACTCTCTGTCGGTTATCATAAACATTTCCACCACATTTAAAAATTACAATTTACCTTCAAAACACATTTGTCCACACTATATATACATCCAGTGTTCACTCCATTATTTCTGTTATAGACAAAGATGCAGGTGAAACTACCATGATTTTCTCTCTTATATGGACAGTCCCACAGAACACAACTCAAATAGAGCAAAGAGTAGCGAACAAGCCCGTTTTCAGCAGTCATGCCAGATACATCACAATACATATTACGCTGTTTAAATATAAATCGGTAGTCAACCATGAAAACGCAAACAATTGTTTTGGGAAAGGAAAACTAACCTCATAGGTTATCTGCTGCTAATTTCTTCTTGTGACCGAATGTGGAATCCTCAATGATCACATAATTGTTGGTTCATCCGATCGTTGGGACCACTCGGACTATGGGGTGTGTGAGGGTGCACCAGATGAGCTTAAAGGCCTGCACAAACTGATTTTAGGCACACAGAGGGGGGCTGTGCAGACGGATTCCCACCGCCTCCACTGGGGCTAGCACACGACACCGAACCTGCCTACAGTCCTCGGTTCGAGCCCCGCCACCGCCACACCATTTTCGTGGTAGACAGTCTTGCTGTCGCCCGGCTCCATACCACGCCTGTTCTAGATGGGCTTTATGTGGTTCACCACTCCTAGTACCGGGTCTCAGGTTGCTGGTTACCATTACTGAACAGCACATCTTCGTGACTACGAGGTCCCATTCCGTCGGCTGTCTATCACACACCGGAGTATATAAGAGAAAAATGTGAAAGAATGCACGGGATCAATAATTCACGACCCGTTCCCTGAGCTTGGATGCAAAAAATAGTTTTCGAACCTGGTTAAAAACGATGATGACATATGAAGTCCAAGATGTTTAACAGAAACATTTGTGGACGGTTTTATTGTTAGCTAAATGATCGTGGAGATAACTAATCAATGACAGATAACGCTGGTCGGATTTCAGACCAATGATTGTTAGTAATTGGGTTACCGGGAATTAGAAGATTGTGTAAGTACACAGAACAAACAAGGCAAAGGGAAAAAGATAGAACTTTCAAAAACACCAGCATCAATGCTAATAGAAGACGACTGTGTGACATTAAATGAAGTAAACCAGGTAATACCGAAGATGTTGTCGATTCAAACATTCAAAAATTCAGGTATCAGGTCACTTTCAGAAGGACGTACAATAAGTACTGCTCGGTCCAGAGACTCAAAGGTGTTTGAACAGTCAAGAAAAGAACAGAGTAGCGAACAAGCTCGATCTCAGTGACTGGTAGTCATTCCAATACATCACAACAAATTACGACATATATCAGTACTCAAATATAAAAACAAAAACCATTGTTTTGGGAAAAAGAAAATTAACACGGGTTATTGTGAGATAATTTCGTCTTCGGACCGCACATGGGTTTCTGATTGATCACATAATTGTAAGAAATACATAATTGTTAGGTCATCCGGTAGTTGGTACTACCCAGGATATAGGGTTTGTGGGGTGTTGGAGTGGAAGAGGGAGGCTTAAGCTCCTACACAGATTGTTTTAGGGCACGCAAATTTCACCTCGACAGGTCTTCCTTAGAACTCACCAGAGTCCACCGAATGAGCTTCTAAGACAAGGTAAATTGTTCAAGTTGTTGTTTGGCAGATTTGAAGTTTGTATGTCGATTGTGAAAAGTTTATTAGCCTCGGTGGGATTCAAACCCAATCATGGACGCCGCCTACGCTTTGTACGCGCATGCTCTACCAGTTGAGCTACGAGGCCACACCGATAGCACTGATCTTTTCACATTCGAATTTACCCATTCAACCTCGAAGCTCATTCGGTGGACTCCGGTGAATTCTCAAGAAATCTTATCGGGGTAGTCAGCTTCCTTGTCAACTGGTAGCTGCAACATGCCTGTGTAAGTCTGCACAACCCCCCTCTGTGTGCCCAAAATCAATTTGTGCAGGCCTTTAAGCTCATCTGGTGCACCCTCACACACCCCATAGTCCGAGTGGTCCCAACGATCGGATGAACCAACAATTATGTGATCATTGAGGATTCCACATTCGGTCACAAGAAGAAATTAGCAGCAGATAACCTATGAGGTTAGTTTTCCTTTCCCAAAACAATTGTTTGCGTTTTCATGGTTGACTACCGATTTATATTTAAACAGCGTAATATGTATTGTGATGTATCTGGCATGACTGCTGAAAACGGGCTTGTTCGCTACTCATTGTTCTATGTGAAGCTAACCGACGTTTCCGGTCTTTCGATAAGTCCTCCTACGGATCTCGAATAGCGCTCTCGTTCTCCTAGTGTCTTGTTGCCCTGGGTAGAAAGAACATTCGTAGAGGTCGCAGACGTTTTATTGGCGTATCGTTGTACTAGAAACTACCGAATACGTGTCGATGTGACGACTAAACAATGCAAGCAAATAAATGCAGTAGCATAGCGAAAGCGTGTCACATGTGTTGAGCAGGTTTGAACAGGAACCAGCTTATACATGCAGCTGGGCGGAAAACTGTGCTGATAGAAACCCAAGCAATGAAGTAAAACACAGTTGGAGTCAGGGTTGATTGTGAAGAAAATGTGAACGGAAAACGTCCTCGTGGATTGCTCCTTTTCTTCGTGCAATCATCTTCACTACAGCGGCCCCCGCTAGAAAGCAAACGAAACCTTTCGATCCAGAACCGAGTTCGAAAAACAGGCCACCATTAGTGAGCGTGGAAGTGCTGTAAACTATGGACTGGCAGAATCTTTGGTATGTTTGAACCGTTTGGCGTCAGTCAAAAACGAACCAGATTCGCTGCATCCGATGTCAGCGTGAGAACCATATTGCCGTATCCTCAATCCTACCTTGGATGGTTCACACCATCCGGATCGTTAGTTGCACTATGGTGCAGGTGGCTCTCGTCGTTTGCAGCGTCTGTGGTCGTTGGCGTGCCAGAATGAACGAAGTAGACCACTTGTTGTTCATGTATGCTACCGTAGAAACGTAAATCGCCTTCAGCTCAGTCCCGCAGACGGGCAAGCAATAGAATCCTTCGACCCGAACATGAGACTGATGTCTCGTCTTGGTTTGATAAGGTGCTCGTACATTGTTGATTTGAACATGAGTCATTTGCCTCATTCGAAATGTTAGCAGGTACTACCATCTACGAACTCGACTCGGAGGTAGGTGCCTCAATCATCGGCCGTGCAGGAATAACATCGAGTCTCGAACTGGCGTGCACTATGCCATCGTCGACATATGCTACTTTGAGGCGTTCGATGTTGATCGCATCGACACGATCATGTCGATCAACGTTGAAGAAATTATAGTGGCGCAAAATAACTCGAAAAGATCCTTCGTAAGGCTGTTGTAACGGTTTACGTACAGCATCAATTCGAATGAATACGTACGAGCAGGTTGGGAGTTCATTAGGGATGAACACTTCTCGTTGCTGTATTATAGTTTGTGCCGGAGACAAGGATTGCATAAACGTAGACAAACGTTGCACGTAGTTCTGTATTCTAATGGAATCCATGTTGCGTGGCGTGAAACATTCCCCAGACAGTCGTAATGTAGTGCCGAAAACAAGCTGAGTAGCTGTACATTTGATATCCACCTTTAGGCATGTTCTGATATCTAACAGAACAAGAGGTAACGTCTGGTATCAAATAAGGTTCTTGTGTGCCTGAAAGCCCCCCTTAAGTTGACGGTGGAAACGTTCGACTAGACCGTTAGACGCTTGATAGTAAGCGGTCGTGCAGTCGTTCCCGACCCAGAAATCGTGTTAACGAAGAGAATAATTCTGATTTGAATTATGCTCCTCTGTCAGTCGTGACAGTGGAGGCACGCGCGTAGAGTGCTATCCATCGCTCTACAAAATGTCGAGCCACTGCTTCGGTCGTCACAGTAGAGATGGGAATAGCCTCAGGTCATCTAGTGAACCTGTCAATACACATGAGTAAATCGGTGTACCCGTGTGACGGTGGTAATGAACCTAGAATATTAATATCAAAGCGAGCGTCAGGTGTAGCAAACGTACCGATAGGTGTGGCTACGTGTCGATGCACTTTGGATTATTGACGTTGCAAACACTGTTTTGCCCACATTCAAAAGTCCTTAGTAGAAAGTACGGAATACGTGCCGGTTTGACGACAACAATGCAAGCAAATAAATGTAGAAGCAAAGTGAAAGCGTGTCACGTGTGTTCAGTGGGTTTGAACAGGACCCAACTTTTACATACAGGTATAATCGAAACTGAAGCAACGGGTCTCTGTGAAACACTTGTCGGTTAGTATGAGCAACAGCATTTATACTGAAGTAAATTTTTTTCCAAATAATGATAAAGAAGCCTTGGGGAGTCTTTATAGACGTGATTTCCTTGATTTGTTTATACTCAGAGGATGGAATGGTTCAGCATGTTGCGGATACCCTCATGTCTTTATTGGTCGTTGACCTAGACCACGATGAGTTAAGATATAACTAAAGAGAATGGAACAGTTTTTTAATTGACTAATAAACATTGGTGAAAATTAAGATATAAAGTTTGTGTACACTAATAGTCGATTGATCTACCTTTGTTCTTCGGGACTTTTTCGAGTCTCTGAGGCATCGAATCCACAAACTTTATTATGAAGTCATTTTCTATTTTGTGCTTCATTACGTATCGCAATTTTGCCTCCAACTTCCAATGTATAGGTAGCACATTGACCTCTCTCTTCAAAACAGAAAACAGATTTTCAATCACGTTGAGATCCGGGCTATTAGATGGCAGTTGCATGAACTGGACCTTAGAGTGACGCGTCTTTTCTGAAGTCTATAAGGAAACAATAAGTGAACCAGAATCCCTAACTAAATAAATTTACTGACGAGAGGTTGGTTGAAACATGACAAAAAGCGTTATTCTGAAAAACGATCACTTTCCAGACGATTTTTTTCACGAAAGTCTGGAAACATTTTCGTAATTACTGTTGCAAATTTGCTACTATTCATGATGTATTTGACTGATGTCCACCGATAAGGCTGACCCTGTTTTATCCCTGCCCAGATAAGTAATTTCGACGGGTGAGAAACTCTTTCATTTGGTGGAATAAGTTCTTTTGAGAACTTCTCATCACAAATGACTTTTTTGTACACCTGAGCAGAAAACCGTGCTCAGTAAAACACAGAGAAATATCACAATTTGAGTCAGAGTTGTTTGTGAAGAAAATATGAGCTGAAAACGTCCTCGTGGATTGCTCTTTTTCTTCGTACAATAATCGTCACTCCAGGTGCACGTACTCTTAAACCAATATATTACCACGTTTGAAATAAACTTTACACTGGTTTCAAATGATCTGGTTGTTAGCCCATTCGATTTTATGGCAGTGTATTGTTTACCGAATTCTGTAATATGGTTTACGCGGAACTGAAGCATATAACCCAGGTGGAGCATGAAAATAGTTTGAACTTTTGCCAGTGTGTTTATGACGTACCTAAATCAGTTTACATATTAACTCCATAAACATGTGCTCACCCGACTCCGCCATAGAAACTGGCCTCCTAATTGACCCAGTCTTTCCCAATTTGAACCGATTCGGTATGAAAAAACGCTTTGTGCATTGAATGATATAGTTACCAGGCCCAGGCAACGGATTATAACATAACAACGGACATAGCAGAAATATCTGCAGATTGTGTCCCGTGGGATCATTGGTTATGCTGGTGGCTACCTGACTGATCTAACAATCTTTCATCGAATACGATTTGTGAGAAAAAACCTGATATCAGTGATTCCGGTTAGCATTAGTGTTAACTGTTTGGAAAAGTAGTACCTCGTATCCTATTCAGCTGAGGTGATCGAACTTGAAACCATGGACAAACCGGTGCGTGGTTGACAAATATTTGGATCAAAATTTTTTTGATTGCTGAAAGTTGCATTTCGCAGTGTGATATCCTGTGGACGCATGAGAGCACAGGGCAATTAAACTCGAGCATTGTTTGCAGTGTGTGGCGGCTGTAGCTAAGATTTTGTGACCCACCGATTGTTGATAATTAGTTAAGGATGTGAAGGATGAGTGTGGTCACAACCATGGTATCATGACACTTACGGCATGTGAGGACATAATTTCATATATTGGTGCCGAAATTTGAAATAATTTTCAAACTTTTAGGGAGACTATTCATGGAATAGTCATCGAATCATGTAAGAGTAAAGGCAAAATATTAATGAAGAAAGGTAACGTCACAATGAATTCCATACCAATCGAAAATGGAAACTAAGAGAAGCTCAGTCAAAGGACACTAGGCACCTAGCCAACTATTACCTCGAGAAACAGACCATTGTTCACTGGATCCAACTCTGCGCAACCGGACTCTCCAGAGACCTCCCCATGTTTGTTCCTCATGTTATTCATTGTTTTAATGTCCTTCCAGTTGCAAAGATAGTTAAAATCTGAGAAAAGACTGTCCATAATGACTTCATTACACCCTGCGAGAAAGGTAATGCTGAAAAGCCTTCTGGATACTCATCCGCGAAAAGGATATGCGCCTTTTACGGTTTACAGTGGTCTTGAAGCCTTTTAAAGCAGACCCTGCACAAAACAAATATTATATATATATATATAACGATAGCGTTGCCATCGTGATTCGGATCAGCGAGTGCATCCCCCTCCCCCCCCCCTTTGTTCCCTGACCAATCCGAGTAGGACTGATAACCTGAAGAGAAAACATTGAACAGGTGAACTCAATCTGTTCAGTATGTAATCCTGCATTCAACTAATCATCTATTTACTTCCCAAGGGTCTAGTGAGACATGATGGGAGTATGGAATAAAACCCCATATTTAAAGCCCACAGAAGCAACCGCTATGACTTCCATCCTGCCCACCGATTGCCCTGCACATCCGTTTTCGATTATCCGTTCACATTCTGTGTGATCAGCTGTTCACTCGTTCAGTCTGAGCCTCGTGCGCTTGCATTTCAACGTCGTGTTCAAGAAATATCATTTCCTCAACCCCGATGTAGCATAACTATATCTAACCTGCATTGATGATTAATCTTTGATAAAATTTATAAACATGAATGAATGGTTGAGGTTGAACAACAACACGTGTCTCAACACGATCGACTTGGAGGAGATCTACCCCTCGGTCGGTCTTGGTGCCTGAATGCATACAAACCGCTAACAATAACAAACTGCGATACCAGTGCACCTTCTAGTTGTTTGATCTCCACCCACTCCTCTTTTTAGTAAATTACAAGTAGCAGTGGATGAAATGATCAGTGGACTGAGAGGTGTTTTGGTCAACCCGGATAATGGTGTTGTGTTCGGTGTAGCCGTTGTGGCTAAAATAGTCGCCTGTCTAAACTACTGGAACGTTTTACGGAAAAGTAAGTGTCAATCGAGGCATCTTAATGTGTGTCTGTGTGTTTGATTTGCCATGATTCTTAAAATTCACGGGGAATTCCAATAGTTGTTGAGAAGCCAGCAAAAACACACATCTAGTATAAAGTACCCACAGTATTGCTCTCATTTCATCTAGAACCTTGCTACCAAAGCTTAAACCTTATTTCAAGCTCAAATCCTTATTCCTGTTCGATCGGCATGACTAGGACGTTGGTCAACACGGAGTATCTAACGTTTCTTCGGCGAACCGGAAAACGGTGTCGAAATTTGAAATATTATTGAGTAATAAATAATTGAAATGTACGCTGCACAAGCGAGAGAACAGAGGTGAGTTGTTCATACCGTAGAGCTACCGATCATCATTAAAATAAATGAACTCCAGCGATGTGATTTACTCGAAACATGCGATGGACTAAAACAGATAAAGTGGAACTAATCAATCCAACAGATGAAACAGTTTATTTGTACCGTACAACATGCGAGCACAGAGGTAAACCACATCGACTATACCATTTGTAATTCAAATGATCCGAATATCTTTTCAAGATTTCTCAGTGTCAGTTCAAGCTGTCTCATTGACCTTATCGGAGCTGCCAGCTCATGCACTTTTAAAGTTACCGTGCGTCAAAGACTTGAAGCACGGGGGTGACGATTGTGAGACGTGCCTCGGTCACACCCCAATCCGCAATCTTGACGGTTTACTCTGCTAGTACGCGTACGAGTCTGAGTGAGTAAGTTTGAGTCTGAAAATTCAAACAAGGACTGAGCAAAAAGAGTCCTGGATACGCAGTACACGTACGAGATGCAGATGAACGGGCAAGGAAAGCGTGAAGTGTGAACTATTGAGAATAATGTCCATTGGCTGCAACTCATAGAACCAAATATCGGCGATCGAGCATAGCTCACAAGCCGCTATACTGTAAGGGTGGAACTCAGTTGATATCACTGGAGGGCAATGAGTTTCTACGACTGTGAATATGGCTTAAAGCAGCGGCAGAGTGCTGACTGTTTGCGAGCTGTTTTCGGTAATGACGCGCCTTCAAGAGCACTGTTTGAGTGGTTTGCGGAATTCCAGCTTGGCAGATGGTCACTGGATGATGAGGACGTTGTAGTTGACCTGTTTGAGCTCCCAAAGCGAAAACATTGCTCCTGTATAAGCGATTTTGGGGGAGGATGTGCGGGTAACAGTGGCACAGCTTGCGAAAGCCATCGGACCTCATCGGGATCAATTCGAACCATCTTGGGTACCTTCGGTTCAGTGAGGAACAGAAAGCAGTTCGGGTGGATTGGTACGGCATCATGTTTACCAGGTTTGATGCTGGATGTTCCTACGCAGTTTGGGAGATCATCACTGGTGATGAGAACTGGGTGTACAATTTCGACCTAGAGACAAATCAACAATCAGCTCAGTGGACACCGGTTGGTGAGGAGTTTCCACATTGTAGCAAATCAGATGGTGGCCAAAACCGGTCATATGGCTTTTGTACAGCAAAGAACCGTCACCCATTGTCTGCCGGAAGTGTTGGGATCTGTTGCCAGGAGTCGTCGAAGGACTCGAGTTTAAGGGTCCTTGTTGCACCCGGAAAAGGTACCTGCACACGTGCCCCATGTCAGCAGGGTTTTTCAGGTTAGAGTAGGCATCCAGGAGATTGGTCACCCATCTTATCGTTCAGACCTGGCTCCGCGTGACCTTATTTTGTTCCCAAATGTCAAGTGCATGATACGTGGAATCCAATAAGGGTTACCAACAGCTGCAGTGGAGGCCTTTATTAAACTGGTCGAAGGGTTACCCGCTTTGGAATTGTGGTGGTGGCCCGGCGGTAACCACCAAACTATCGCCCCAGGTTTGAGTGATCGAATCCCACCACCATCGCTTCACTTCCCCCATTGTGTGTTAAATCGCAGCTCTTTGATTGACCGCTTCCTCCTTTCTGAAAGTTGTATCTTTGTATATGCAATAAAAGGAAGTAAAATGAAAAGAAAAACGAAAGAAAGGAGCAGTTCCACCAAATGGTTTCAGCGCTCGGAACTGTGCATGAACGTTGATGGAGAAAATTCTGAGAAAATGTAATGCTTATCTTTATGTAACAAATAAAAAATTGGTGCATCCGGAAACGTTTTACTCAACCCGCTTATCGGGCCGCAATCCGCTAATAACGATGGATCATGCGCAACGTCATACTCATACTCAATTCCTATACACATTGCGGATGACGGGATTCATATTCAGTTTGTGCAACGTTTGCCGATTATAATTCATCCCTATGTTAATGCTACAAAAGTTCTACCTTTCAGTCACTTCACGATCAAAATGACCAGTTCTATCATACATGTAGAACGAAATAGGATTTCCTTATAAATAACCGATTGCAATCGAAATAATTTAGCAAGAAATGTCGAAATATACCATAAAGTTTATGATGAATAAGGAATGTTGTAAGAAATTCTAGGTTCAAATATTAGACAGTTTTTTTTCAGAAAACACTCTTGAAAGTATAAACTTTGAATTTGATAATCGCTGTTGCTGAAATCATATTGTTCTATTATTACACTCCCACCAAACGAAGTAACTCGGGTGATACTTAGAAAACTCCAAATGTTACCCGGATAGCTAGAAATTATAGCCGGATATCTTGGAGCGATAGTCCGACCACGAGAATTGAAATAGTTTAATCGAAAGTGAACGGCGTAGCCTAGGCGGCTAAGTATCGAAGTCTCGGATAAGTAAGTGAGCGATTATCTAGTGCTGGAAAAACCACGTGAGATTTTCGAGGATCTCTTCAGGGGAGATAGTTCGAGGGATTTAGAACGCCACGACCACGGAGTAGCTATTTACGATTTCATGATGGTCAATCTACCACTGGGGTTTCGAACTAATCAAATTTGATGAGGCATAATGAGGAATACAATGATCAAAAGGACACAGAAATCAATTAACTATTATCTTTTGGCCAATGAACTCCTCTTATCAATATTATGTAATCCGTCTGATTTCTGTCAATAAACCAATCACTAGTTTTATGGTGTGCCTGCATCTCGGTATCGGAAAATTCTGGGTTTTCGTTACCAGGTCAATTGTAACTGCCTCATTCGTGAGTACATGAAGCACTGTATTCCTATTTTTATCAATAAGCGATATATAGTAATTAAGTCGGTCTCATACTCACTTCCAACACGATATAGGCCAGTATAACGAGAGAAGAATAAATAACTTAACCCAGAGGAAAGTTTCAGAATAACACGCGCGCTTGAAATATTGAACGAAAAATGAAATTGGGAATGTCTAATCAGACTTCACTCGGTTAAGCCCCTCGAAACAGTGTACTCGTATTGCTACGTGCTAGCAAATTATTCATTCGGCCTTGGTGGTTGGTTGTATGGCTGAGTTGTATTTACGAGTTCATTTCTGAGTGATGAAAGAAGAAACTCCACCGTCTGTCGTGTACAATGTTTTCAACATTCCAACGAATTCAATATCGACAGAAAGTGAGGAGAATGACCACACTTGCGCATGCACAAACACTGGGAATTTGTTGTATTGGACACGAAATGATGAATTCCTAATCCGTGCTCCAATTTTCACATACCCCAGTGTAGTTGTTGAATGGGGTTATACCATTGTTGTTTTGGTGGGAAATTCTTGAACTAATGTTACTCTTGTTTTGTGTAGTCGAAACATTTTTGTTATACATTCCAATAGCAAAACCCAAGCCAGATACTAAGAAAAATTAATAGAGTACGGAAGAATAATAAGGGATCATAAATTTTACTTGTTTTTCATACTATATTTGATTTTCTCATTGACGAATTCCTAATACGCTGCAAAGTTAAAGCATACTGCAATGATAGAGCTGAGTGAACGGACTTGTAAGTTCGGAAAAGTGTTTGACCCCAATGGAGAAAACGATCAATCATTTTAAGAACGAGATGGTTCCGAATATACTCTCGCGAAGATAACATTCTGGAAACCAAAAACGACCGACAACTGACCGTGACGCCAATAATTAGATAACTTGACCAATGAGTTGTTGCTCCTCGTATTGATTATAAAGATCGAGGTGACGAAAGAAGCGCAGCACAATGAAAGATAGGCATGACAACTGTAGACGTTTGGATAATAATTTTGCTGATCACCTAACAACATGAGCCTTGTTTTGTCCCTCTTTGAAAAGTTGCAAATTAACTACGTATAATAGAATGTTTGTATGGCTTAATTTCAGACCTGACCAACAAAGACGCGCAATTAAATAATCACCTCTATCACAGTTGGCGACAATGCTTTCCACGGGACAAGTAGAGAGACTCAAGGCTCTGGATCCCCATCCGACATCATCACTTTCTCCCCGTCTTCCATTCCTTTGTATCGGGGAGTTCTAGAGAAAGTATATACCTGCGGCGTGTTTAAGCCTTTTGTTCAGATGATTGTTTTCTGGCTCTATGTCCATTTGATATCTGCTGTCAACCCCAGTATTTTTCTCATTCTTGATTATGTAGTTATCTTTGATAATTGTCATGGTACCGAATCATTTTTCGGTTTGAGAAACCCACATTCCCGTTGTTACATTATTTTGTAGTTTTGGGAAGTAAGTCAGCAATGTTGCCGAATGGGTGACGCAGGATAGACCCAATGAGAATCCTGTAGCCTAGTTCGGATGGCCGGAGGATTTCTTGAGGATGAAGATCAAAGGTCTTTCATTTTCCGATTGAGTTCGGTCATGAGTTTCCTTTTTTACCATAACCTGAAAATCCAACACTATTGATATATGGTAAACCAATTTTGTGTGTGAATGGTATTTGTGAGATTATGGGTATTTTCAAACTATCCGGTGAGGCTTGATATTGTTGAAACGTTTGAGCCACATGTTACGATGTTGACATTTTTCTGCGTTTTGGGTATTCTTTGTTAATCTGTACCGATACGCTTTACTAAGGATTAATAACCCAATTGACCGTATATACCATAGCGGAGAAGATGACTAAACCAGATGGTGAAAGCAGCCAAAATGTTTCTTTTTTTGGAAAAGCTGCACCCCGTCCTTTAGATCAAATGATCACTAGACGTGCTTATACACTTCTGGTCTCACAAGTCCATTTCAGCAATGAGTTTCAAATCAAGTTGAACTATAGACAGCCTAATGATCTGAACAACGTAAACACAGTGCAGGACAGAAAATGCGATGAATAACACGAAGCCAGATATATGTGAGACTCCCTTATAGCTAGAGCTTTTTCTGACATGAAATGCATGCAAGTGATTATCACTGGTCTCAGTCCATCAAACACACAAGAAAAGTGTTGATCGGTGGTGCTGGGGTTTGAACACATCACCCCGGGCTGCGGAGTTGGAATCCTCGCTGCTCGACCACCACCTCCCGTCCGATACATCCTGCTTATTACAGAGATTTGCTTTCCAAGCATTAGCAAATCATATTTTATACCTGTCTTGACTCGACAGGTTGGCTGATATTTCACGTTCTTGTTTGACATCCTGGATGTATTATCGCATTACGTATGCGGTCTCAACCAACCCTGCTCTACTGTCACCACAACCGCGTGATCTGAAAATCACAGTTTCAGCGTTCAACGTTTCAATTTGTATGACGCTGATATAGATCGAGATAAAGCAAGATAAATAACATTAGGGGAAAAGTTAAACAAGATCAATATTTCGGTTACACAGTGCAAAAGACTATGTGACGTTTCTGAGCACTAGTGTGAGCCCGAGTGCTAATATCCTTCTGGGGTGTATAGTTTATTATGTAGTGAACGGAAAACGGTAACTTGCCCAGCATGCTTGGATTAGGAAAACCCCATAAGGCTTTCAGGCTGATAATTAACAAACATACCGAATGATATTTCCCCGCATGGTAAACGGTCCAGCAGCTTGATTACAAACTATGAGATGTCTGCAAAAGGGAGTCGATAATGTATGATATTCACATGTAGTAAATACAAACTGGCTTCGAACAATCATACTGACATTGCCCCGTTTCATGAAGAGAATACCACCATTGTTGTTCCTAAAATAGTGATTATCGAAGCCATCACCAACTAAGTATCAGGAGAGCGGAACATCATTAGGTTATCACACCTGAACCACAACGCAGTATTTCAGGGTTCTTGCAGTCAATTAAATGGAAACGAAGGAGGCATAGGATCCATTGATGTAAATCACACATTGGTAAACATAGGATAAAATAATCTATGCCCCTGACATGATATCACCTAGACTCGCAGATCTGAAAAGAGCAAGACTTTCTCCAGCGCAACGTTCTATGAAGCAGATCCATTCCACTGGATAACTCGAAGATGTTTTCAAATTGGAATAAAAGAGAAGGATTTAAACTCAGCCGAGTGGTGATGCGATAAAAACTTGCAGTGGAAAGAAGAAAAGATTTGCGGAACTTCGCCTGTGTATTAGTTAATCAAGTAGAAAAGATTAAACTATTTTGTTCCCATTGTGAACCTGAATCGAGAAATGGGACAATGGCAATACGATTGTTAAAAGCGAGTTTGCATTGAATACTTGTGAATGTCATACATTAACCGTAATTCCTCCGGGTGACTTTGATGGAAGTGTTGAAGGAAGACTATCTGATTTCAGCGATAAAGATTATCGAATTCAGAGCCCATATTAGAAAAGTGCAGTTTTGAAAGCATTCCAAATTTTGAACTTATATTTTCTTATAACACTCCGCAACCGTTATGAAATTTATGGCATATTTCGACAACCCTCGTTACGTTACTTCCATTGTAGTTGATTTGATAGAGATATCTAATCCCCTTCCGGATATATGGCCAAAATGGTAATTTGGATTGCTCAGTACTTGAAGGTGCTTGTTCTGCAGTGGTATCAGAATATAACTTGAAAGACCGGAACAAACTGGATGTAAATCTGGTCAGCACTGATGCATATATGGATCGAGCATGATCGATTATTGTCCAAAAAGTAACTGCTTGAGGTGCATCTTGTCAATTCCATTGCAGTATCATGCTACGGAGGCAAGGAATGGCCCAAGCGTTGCTCGCATATGATTCAATGGCATCCGCGAAGGGAGGCAAACACACACGTACGCGTACTTGCAAGATAAACAACCAATATGTATGTCATGGAAATTGAGGCGTGTGTGACCGAGGCACCTCTCACAATCGCCCCCCTGCGCTTCATCGGGAAATAGAGAAATCTGTGCTACGTGGCGAAAATCCAGACATCGCTGGGAGGCTTGTCAGGCTTCTATGAGGTCAACGAGACAGGTTGAAATGATGGACAGATATCTTAAAATATTGCCCAGTCAACTTGAAACGATTCCCCGACATCTTGAAATGATACCCGGATAACTTGATAAAATATTCGAACTACTTGAATTGCGAAAGGTCTAGTATTGGTCCAAGGTAATTTGCAAATTCATTCAAATTCATTGAAGCTGCCAAGCAAAGCGGTGGCAGTTATATTGTCAATCGTAACAAAACACTTCAACACCATTTTTTCAAACGCATCACGTAACCTTTACTTATCTACTTATATTATGCTGGCCGAAAATGGAGCCGCGCACCGGAGTTAATGAGCTTTTTCTTATCTTCAGTCACTCAAAGTCATATTTCGCTAAGCGTTTCTTTTTTCAAGTTTTGTTGAGAGGTCAAATTTCATGCAAATAAATAAAACGGACCTCCTTACTTCTGGTAGGTGAACTAAAATACCTGAAGAAAGTTAAAACTGAAGATATACGGTACTCTTTGAACAAATACTCGGAATTTGAAACGCAAATGATTAGATTGAAATGAGGACTATAGTTCTGTTCATTGTGACACCACATAAACGTGTGACCGTGGCACCGAGAAATCGTCCGATCCAGAACGGCCCCACCCAGAAAAAATGGTGAACAGGTAAACAAAATTCAGCCGACTGGTGCAGTAGAACCGGTTTAGAAATAAGGTATATTCGTGCTTAACTGAATCACAACTGATCTTGAATCAACACATCCTCATATCAATTTGCATTTTTTGTATAAATTTTGCAAGCTGAGATATGCTTACATTTCGGTTAAAAAATTGTACACTGGTCGTCACACCGAAGAAAATATTGAAGTATAAATAAATTCAATACAGTGCTGTGGAAATAAAATAAATGTCTCTAAAGTTTGATTCATTCAATTAAAGATTGACGCAATACATTTATAACCCGTTCCTTGTTAGTCAAGATGCGAGCCAGATACGGTACAGCGGAGTTTCTATAAATGTTTATTCGGGAATGTAGGTACCGATAAGAGGAACGAGTGATCGAGTGGGAGCGACAAGAAGATAAGTCAAAATGCAGCGATTGGGTGGGGTCGTTTAGAGTCTTATTGGCAAAGGTCATACAAGACTTCATATGGCCACTAATAAGTTCTGTGATTAATGACTCTGCGGAAATGAAAGATGCAAGGCTTATTATCGTTAATCCACGACGGAGAGTTTTAAAGTCTTGTTTCAATAGACCGGAAAACATTGAATGGAAGCAGTAAAGTGAAATAGGGAGAACGCACTGTGTAGCAAAAGAGAACAAAACTTGTTGGGTAGTGAGAAATTGTCTGAGCTTTCGGAGCTGAAAGGAGAGACGCCAAAGTTTGCCCATACAGTTCTGAATGTATCGACCACCGAAGATTATTATCGATAGTAACACCCAGATATCTGGCTGAGGTCACTCTAGACAAAAGGTTACTATTAAGGGTTACAGAGTCTGACGGCAATGTAGAGCGAGAAGAACTAAAAATAGATTCCAAACACTTGGATGTGTTAGGATTGAGGCCAGACCGGTTTGAAAACTGTTCGATTGGGAACAGATTTTCAGTGAAGGAAGAAAATTCCGAAAAAGAAGAAACGGTCTGACATAAAGCGATTTCGTCAGCATACTTGTGGATATGAGCAGGGTGTGGAACTGAAAGATCACTAATGAAAGCAGAGAAAAAATACGGAGAGTGGACAGCACTTTGAAACACACCAGAATTATTGACTAGAGGACTTAAGGTATTCCTGCCGAGCTGTGTGCACTGGGTTCTTTCGGTGAAATAATCAGAACCCCAGGAAGACAGCCGTCTCGGGGTGCCAAAAGATTCAAGTTTAAAAAGGAGAAATCGGCGGGATACAGAGTCGAAAGCTGACGAATAATCGAGAAAAACGCAACAACGGATTTGGCAGAATGGTTTAATGACTTGCTCAAAAATGGACCAGTTTGGACACAGTATCCAAAGTGGACCTGTGGGGTTTATGCGCGAACTGAAGAGGATCACGGAGAATGGTGACAAGTGACTGTAAGCGACTCAGGATGGCTTTCTCAGTCAGCTTTAGAACTAAAAACGTCAATGCGATAGGACGAAAAGGTTTTGCAAGAACGGTTTAGGATGAGGTCTTTGGAACAGGTATTATGGTCATTGACTGTCAGGACTCGGGGATCATCTGTGTAGAAAGAGACTCGTTGATGAGAGATATCATCATTCTAGTTGAATTGGCTGCTCCAAACTTGGAGAAAGACCATTAGGGCCTGCAGATAGCGATGGTTTGAAGGAACGTAGAAGCCTAAAAATTTCATAATTGGAAAAAGGGGACGGATTAGAATTGGAAACGTCACATGGGAAAGAGGGTATCTGGGTATCGTTAGACGGATAAAGAAATGCAGCGCTAAGGCTACTTATATCAACATCATTGTTCACGCTTTTCCTATTTTGTCTGCGGAGAAGACGAATTCCTTGCCACAGAAACCTTGTGTTTTTTGTATAAAGGATTTGGGAAGCAAACGTCTTGTTTAAACGTATAATCTCAGTCTTAATAAAGTTAGAATAGTAATTTACAGTATGGTGAGATTTATAGGATCGTTCCTTTGGCCTTCGTAGTTAGTTCAATCGATTAGATGCCATTATGAAACGATAGGGAAGAGAAATGTGCGTTGATGAAAAGTTACGGAGATGAAACCTTATCTGGTTCGATCGAATGAATGTTGGATATGCTGAGCGAGAATACATCTTTGGTACTAAGCGAAGAACACAATGGTCACTGGTAGCTACGGGGGCCATTAATTTGAGAAAAAATAAGGTGGAATGGTTTGTGATTACTTGGTCAAGCATAGAACTACCTCTGGTAGGAGAATAAGACAAATCAGACAAGCCAAAAGAAAGCACAGGGAAAAGACGTGCATGGTTGAAGTCACTAACAGCCAAATGAAGATTCTCAACTAATAATGGAACCAAAACCGAAATGTAAAAATCAAAGAAAGAAAATATACCTGATTGGCAGCACGAAAGAGTTATATACACATTAGTAATACTGGAAAATACCCGTGACATATCCTCTGGCGGGGCCTTCGAAATTGACCGCGCGGTTCGTTACATCGTCGGACTCGGAACTAAACAATCACTCTCACTGGATTTATCTGGGATACAGATCCTTCGTTGCCATAGAAACGTTGTGTGATTATGGTCATCTCAAATTCCGTGAAATACTCTGCTGTTTTCATGAAGCAACTTCGAACTTCTGGCCACCGGATTTTACCTTCTTTTGGCAAATCGGTTCGGAAATCTCAAAATATTTCCCAGAAAACACAGAGCTGGATGGCAGGTCGCACTACGCAAACGATCAGTTTCAGACATCTGCATTCCAGGAGTTATCGGTAGAAATGTGCGCTCCCTGCTTGGCAACATGGCAGAAGTAATAGATCTGACAAGGAGACGTGAATATTCGAAGGTTGGAGTCGTAATGCTTCAAGAAACCTGGCTTAACAACGAATCTGATGAAAACGAGGTCAAAATTGACAATTTCTCCATCTGCCGAGTTGACCAACCCGTTCCGGTTCACAAAGGAGGTGATGCTGTTATCACATACATAAATGACAATTGGAGCAAATCAGGCAAACGAGTCTTTATGTATTTTACCACTTTTATCAGCACTTCACTGTATAAATGCAAACCTAAACACCTCAGTAACTACCGAAACATTATTTTTGGTAACATTTACATTTCTCCTTCTTGTTCCACTGATCATTTTAACGAGTTC